>SNQJ01S0079355.1:26695-37247 GCA_010110895.2 Picea sitchensis | reverse complement strand
GAAAACTACTCTCCGTTCTGTTCCTTTTGAGAGAATATTTGAACCACAGATAGGTGTTATGTTCGAGACGCATAAATACAGTACAATAGTCACATCTGAGGTACCACGGGCATAGATATTCCATTAGCGTGCGCAATGGCCTTGAGAATTTGTTGTCAAAATTTAAATTGTTTAATATGTAATGTATTGTCTTATGGCGTGACAAAGAAAATTAGTGGGACGAGCAGCGGTCGCTGCTTAGTGTCTGTTTTAAAAAAAGGCCCGATTCAAAAACAATTGACATTAGGGATCAAGTGAATGAGAAAAAGATATTTTCACTTGCTTGTAGTATTAAATTATAATGAGTATTTAAATTAAAAAATTAAATATATGTTTATAATATTTATTGTTGGAGCTATGGAATTAAAAGCATATATTTTTATATAATAATAATAATAGTAATCTATTTTTAAAGTCTACGGAGGTATACATACTCTACCCCCCTCTGGATTTGAACTTGTAATCTCTTAGGAGGAAAGACATGTTCTTAATCATTAGGCCCACTCAAGCTGTATGAGATTGGATAAGAAGCAACATATATGTACTAATGTGATTGGATAAGAGATTGGAGGTCTTATTGCTGACTTCGTTATTCCCAATGTACTATATGGCAACATATCCAAATTTTTTCTCCTAGACAATATTTTTTAATCATATATTTTTCTTCTATATTGTTTATGGCAACATATCCAAATTTTTTTCTCGTAGACAATATTTTTTAATCATATATTTTTCTTCTAATTACGCCGAAAGGCGTACACCTATTGACAATGGGCAGATTTAATAGGGGTTTAGTGCTTAATAAGTTTTCTATGGACATGATTAAATATGGCTGGAATATTCTTAGTAGTCACACAAAATAAATGGTTGTGATTTCAATCATTAACTTCCTAGCTATTATAAAGACATATGTTTTATGTGTTTACTTTTTTACATTTACCTAATCATATTTAAAAATTACTTTGATAGCTAACTGATTGCCACGTAAGTGATTAACATAAATTAAAATATTAACACCAGATAAATGAAGCTCAACTGTTTATTTGTTAATCAATAATAAAATTTAATATATTTTTTTAAGGATTCTTTTCATCTTATCAATCTTTCGGCGTTGATCAACGACAATTATGTGGTTGTGCTAGTGCTAGCATTAGTTGGAATGTTTGTATTAGCATTTTCTGCTAGGCGAATATATCCGTAAGTTTTCATATGTACTAAGCATATTGAAATGTTTTGATATCCACGTTTTGTAGTGATTGAGAATTCCAAAGTTTATGGCATCTTTGGCGGATGTATATTTGTTGAAATGTATTGACACTTATTCCAAGATGCATCAATAGGCCTAACAACGTAAATGTTTACATGACGCGGCGTCCTCCAACACTCCTGACAACTTAAATGTTTGCATACCGCGAGGTCCTTAGACAACCTGGCAGTCTTAAATGTTTATGTAAATACGCTTCTCGGAGTACATTTTTCCTCGAAATTTTGTATATAGTTACAGTGAATTTGCAAAGTCTTGTTTGTCCACTGCCAATTCGACAAACATTGTATGTTTCATCCTTGTTTTGCCATTGAAGCTACATACATTGTTTGTTGGTTCGGTAAGTGTTTCTTCTTCGTTGGTTTGTCGGTTGTTGCCATTGTATGTTTCATCCTCGTAATCATTGAATCTGTTAGAATATAGAAGATGGTGTGCTCGTTTTACCATTGATGATACCCTCGTCACCCAACCACAGGCCGAAGCCTCCCTCTGAGCACCTTAACCTTGACTGATAATTTCTTCGGAAGCAAACCCTAGGCTAGATAGCCAAACAAAGGGTAGTGCATCAATCCCCAAGGATAACGCATCACAAAAAGTTGATCAGATAATCCAAACCCTAGCCAAGAGATATTCAAGCCAATACTGAGAACTAGTTGTTGTTGCAGCTGCACCTGCAACCCTCCTCCAAACCTGCGCATCAGACTGCAACTGCAGTGCACACCAACTGGGAAACTGCTGCGTAGAACTGGCTTTGTCTGCAACTGTTGAGATGCTACAAATGAGAACTGGCGCCCTGTATTTATAGTAATCCTGCCAGTTTGTTGGGGCCAACTTCTCCTTCTGGGTATGTGTTTGTTCAGTATATTATTATTAATTTTGGTCGTCTTCTTCTCTTGGAGGCTAATAGCCTAGTATAAATTATCTTCTTGAGTTGACAAGGCTTCTAGGGTTATTATCCAACTCATTAGGGTTTCTCTTGCTTTCCAGAGTCTTCTATTCTCGTCAGGTTCACACGTGGGGGTAAATACCTCCCATAGCTACCATAATATTAACAGAAGCTACATGCATTGTTTACTAGTTTGGTGAGTGGTTCTTCTTCGTTGGTTTGTCAGTTGTTGCTTGTTTTTGTTTCACTCGGCATTTCATCGTTTCAGAGTAAGTTTCGATTCCATAGTTTCATTTGGTATTCCTTGTTTGTTGTTCAGTGTTTGTAGTTTGCAAGTAAGAATGTTTGCTTATTTGTAGTCACATGTTCCTTGTATGTTTCTTGTTCCTTATGTGCTTGGGTTGCAGTTTCGTAGTCGTTGGAGATACATATGTTGTTCACTGGCTCGGTGGTTCTTGTTGGTTCCTTGGTTCATGGGTTTCTGGTTTTGTTTGTTTGGTTGGGGTTTGCGCTTTGGGGCCGTGGGGGTGCAGTTCATCATATTCGTGCTTTTTGACTGCTTTGGTCTTTGTTGTTTTCTTTTATTTGATTCAGCCTTGCAGGGTTGGGGTGCAACGACAGTGGTTGGAGCTTTTTTTTTTTTGTATTATTATTGTTTTTTGGGGGCGCTTTACGGTGTTCAGCCCCTGCACTCATGAGTTGACATGCAATTGTGTTATTTTTCATGTCTATCGAGGTCGATATCTGTTATTCTGTGTGATTTTGCTGGTGCTCCAGTCCTGCCATGAAAGAAAATAGTTGCATGCAAAATTGTTGGAGGATTACATGTGAAGTTACAATATCCGTTGTTTTTTTGTTGGAGTAAGGCATATGTGTGCAGGCTACATTTATAAACCATGTATCGTCAGATATGCGGATATGACATTACATGTTCTTTCTCCTCTACATAGACTAGTGTGCGCACGATAGAATTTGTGTTGTGCTTGAGATATTATATGTGCAACAAAGATTCTGCAAGATTATATTTTGATGTCTGGAAGCATGTCTGGGTGGTTTGCCACGGAAAATTGAGAACTTGTATCGTGGGCGCAACAGTCTGTGTAGAGGATAAAGAACATGGTTAAAGGGCATATCTGGATAAATTGTCAGGGAAAACCAGAAATCGTTTAGCTGCGGCTATGCAATTGCATGATATTTTGTGCCTTGCAATATATTTTGGCTAGGGAAAAAAATCTGCGCGTTTACAACCATGGATAGAGAAGTGCAAAGGTTCATGTTTATGCCTTTCTAGACTGTTCGTTCAGTCATTTTTGTTGTGTGTACATATTCCTTATTCTCTGGTGAATACCAGCTTCCACTGATGTTCATTGAATTTTGTGCATTCCCACATTCAAACAAACAGAGTAGCTGGAGAGAACGAGGGAGTCTTGACTGCATTGGTTGAAGAGGATATAGAAAGGTGCATGCTTGTATTGTTGTTTCATATTGCATTGTTTTGTATTTCATTTATGGTCTATATATGTGTTAAACTAGTTGTGTGCCTTCCTACATGGTAAGTTATCTTGCTTACATGCGTTCCTTCCTGCATACTAAGTTGGTTCATGTCCGTTGTGTTTGCACTGCATTTAAACAAACAAAATGGTTGGACAGGACGAAGAACTCTTTCGTGGGTAAATAGATATGTTTCTCTTTCTTTTAGATGTATGTCTTCATACTAACTTGCCTTCGTGTCCATTGCATATTTGGCATTGTTGCCTTGGAAAAAACAATTTTCTTGGAGAGGGAGATGAATCGTTTTGTGCAACAATAGAGGGTTATGTGGTGCAATCTTCTAAAAGGTATACCAAGTGTGATGGTAAATTAAATATACAAACTGGGTGGGGGCATATAATATTAGACTTGAAAACAATGACTTTGCAGTAATGGGCCTTTCTGCGGTCGCTATTTCTACTTTTTCCATTTTCTATTATCCCTTTTGTTTTCTAATTCATCTGGCTAGTGTGCTTTCCGAAAATTCCTTCGTGCATCGGTTGGTGGACTAACGGATTCACATATGTGGTTGTGCTTCTAATTTCTTCCATAGTTACCCACTTTCTCGATTGTGAGTGCCAGGCTGGCAGGTTGAAGATTGCTCCCCTGGCTTCCGGGGGTCCATGATACACAGATTGGCCATGGTGCCCCGAGCTCACGCCCTGTTTACAGTTAAACATTTCTCCATTTACAAAATTCAAATGCATACAGTTTTACGATTGTTTGGTCGTTTCGATGGACAATATACAATGCATATGCTTGTTTAGTCTTGATGTTCATCTGCACATGCTTGCATCAGGAAAAGTTGGACTAGTGACACATGCATGAATAGCCAGTCATCCCAGACATCGATAGACCAACAAGGCCAAAGGTAAATATGCATATGCTCTGCTCTTAATATGTTTGCTAAACAAATATGTTGGGCTATATATTCATCTATGGCATGGCAGATATGCTGATGTCATATGCAATACATGGTTTGCAGCTCGCAAGAAGTATCAACCAGTACAAGTGAGACGTTGAACGTGTTGCATGTTCCGTAGACTAAGAGGTGTGGTTGCGAAACTCTGGCTCCATAGTTCATCAAAACTATGCGTGTACTTGTAGCACACTACCATTCACTTTAGTTTTCCTGTTCAAAAAAATGTTATCAGGTCTAGACTTGTGACATCCAAAGTACTGTCAATAGAGGGCTTGAAGGCGCCAAACTGGACAAGTGTTTGTCGGGGACATAATGGTTGTCTATAGCACCTACTTGGACAAGGCAAACAAAAGTAGATCCATTATGCATGCTGACATGACAAACAAAGAAACCATGATGACAGTGACACTGACTGTTCCTCCACAACTTGTCCAGAAACATGCAAAAAAGATATTTCCGCGTAATGGGATATCCATTACACATTTTAATATATTGCCCAAAACAGTATATGACCGTGGTGATTGCGATCGAATTATTTTGCTCAACGAAACAAGTATTGTGGAAAAAATTCACGCTGTTTGTTCAGAATATCATTTCCTCCCGGACTCGACTATCAACCAGCTTGCACAGAGCACTGATATTTACCCAATCGAAACGATTGGGGCTGCTGTCACACTGGTGAGAAAATTTGGCTTGCAACACATTCTCCATATAAAGGATGGAGAGTCGGACAACGACAAGGCAATGGTATTGCTTTTTATATTCAATTTTGTCCTTTACTTTTGCATGTGCATGTATGTCGGATAAGTTACACAAATTTTTCCCTGTTCCATGTTGCAGCTGCAATTGTTCGATACGTATTCAGATTTTTTTTCGTCAATGGAACAACAATTGTATAGAGGGTAGATTCCACTTATGTTGTTCAAAAATATTACAAAGAAGAGGGATGCTAGAGAAAGGATCTTTCAGACAACCCAAGAAACGTTTGTAACAAAGTTTCAAGCATATATAGTAGAGGATCTGAAGAAACTAGCTAGCTCTACAACTATTGTGCGTATACATCCACACAATCATTCTCACTTTGCTTATAGAAATAGCCTTCAACAAATTTTTGCCCCTGTTTAATTTTAATTTTGTTTTTAAAGGGAAGGGGGGGTGCAGCTGTGTATTATGTTGTTCAATGTATTAATCCCTTTGCTCACGTTCCCAGGTTGATGTTCTTTTAGTTGCATCCAATGTGTACTCAACCCCCTTTGAGCCTGTATGTGCAAGATGCAACTTCGTTGCTTTTGTCTTCGCTTTGATAAGTGATGATACCATTGATTGTTTGTGATGCAGTGAAAAATGTCCATATATATATGGACATTGCGTGAATGTTGTTATCTGAACCATGGGCAACACAACCGTGCATTGTACGGTTAGGCAGCCTCTGTTACAAAATGTGCTTCTTGAGTTGCCAGAGTTGTCATATAAAACGTATCTACAAAAAAAGGAAAGCAGTGTCTACATGTTGCAGCAGCTTCGCATAAACAACAAATTCACCTTGAATGAGGACAATACAATTTTGCATATCGGCTGAAGAAGGGAAAAAAATATATATATCAAACTTCAGCAGGAAACGAAAATACCTCATCTGTCTCTGTAACATTTGTTCAACATCCATATGAATGTTCGTTGGACTTGGCCCATATATCTGTGATCCCCATATATCGCATGTTCCCGGTTATTTTCTACTGGGAACATATACCAGATGAAAGAGAAAATGAATGCGGCGACGTCTTTTATTTGTATATCAAATTGTTTGGTGCAAAGGTTGAGGACACAGAACAATGAAACTGCAGTGTTGAACCAGCCATCTCACAGGTCCTCTTGTCAATTTGTATATCGCAGAATTGTGAGTGGTATTTGCACAATGCGGAACAATAGAGGCCCAATTTTCATCCCGCCGGGCCCAGAGCCCCCGATAAAAAAAAATGGCTAAATATGGAATTCATAAGGGATCGCTATGAGACAATAAAAGTGTAATGTTCAGCCAACCAGCCCAAGTATGTCTGTCAATTTGTATATCACGGAAGTCTGGCTACTATTTTAGGGCACAAAATAATAAAACCTCATTTTTCAGCCCGCAAGGCCGCGAACACCCGATCCAAAAGTGCCTAAGTATGGAATAAGGAATGTGCATATGCTGTATAAAATCTCATGTCCATACTTTATAAAAGTACATGTTTACTATGTATTGCTCATTTGTCCCAAAACTTTTATATCAGTCGGTCCACCAAAATGGACAAACTTTGTCCTCTACTTAAATTCTGCAATATCAATATGTAATATTAATAATTTAGTATTGCAAGTAATGGTTTTTTGTATGTTGGATAGTTGATAGGGATTTCCATCCCTAAAAAATGGCGAATTTGAACTCACCAGCCCTCGATTCCATATGTGAATGTGCATATCGTGGAAGTTCGAGTGCTATTTGGAGGACACAAAACAATGAAAGTGCAATCTTCAACCAACCAGCCTGAGAGCCCCCGATAAAAAAAAGTTGCTAAATATGGAATTAATACGGGATCGCCACGGAACAATAAAAATGCAATGTTCAGCGAAGGATCCCGCAAGTCCTCCTATCAATTTGTATATCGCAGAAGTCTGGGTGGTATTTGTAGGACACAGAACAATAGAGACTCTATTTTTAGCCCACCAGGCCACGAACCTGCGATCCAAAAAGTGCCTAAGTATGGAATGAGGGATCCACATATCCTCTGTAAAATATCATGTCCATACTTTATATAGAGACTCATGTCCACAAGTCTTCCTGTCAATTTGTATATCATAGAATTCTATGTGCTATTTGTAGGACACATAACAATAGATACTCAATTTTCAGCCTGTCAGGCCGCGAACCCGCTATCCAAAAAGTGCCCAAGTATGGAATGAGGGATCCGCATATGTTCTAGAACAATAAAAATGCAATGTTCAGCCAAGCAGCCCGTAGGTCCTCCTATCAATTTGTATATCGCGGAAGTGTGGGTGCTATTTGTAGGACACAGAACAATAAGGACTCCATTTTCAGCCCGCCAGACCGCAAACCCGCGATCCAAAAAGTGCCTAAGCATGGAATCAGGGACCCGCATATGCTCTATAAAATCACATGTCCATACTTTATATAAAGACTCATGTCCAAAAGTCCACCTTTCAATTTATATATCGCGGAATTCTAGGTGCTATTTGTAGGACACAGAACAATAGATACTCAATTTTCAGCCCGCCAAGCCACAAACCCACAATCCAAAAAGTGCCCAAGTATGGAATGAGGGATTCACATATGTTCTAGAACAATAAAAATGAAATTTTCATCCAAGCAACCCATAGGTCTTCCTGTCAATTGGTATATCGCAGAAGTTTGTGTGTTATTTGTAGGACACATAACAATAGAGACTCTAGTTTCAGCCCGCCAGGTCGTGAACCCGCGATCCAAAAAAGTGCCTAAGTATGGAATGAGGGATCCGTATATGCTCTATAAAATCTCATGTCCATACTTTATATAGAGTCATCTCCGCAAGTCCGCCTTTCAATTTGTATATCGCAGAAGTGTAGGTGTTATTTGTAGGACACAGAACAATAGATACTCAATTTTCAGCCCGCCAGGCCGGGAACCCGCGATCCAAAAACTACCCAAGTATGGAATGAGGGATTCACATATGTTCTATAAAATCTCATGTCCATACTTTATAAAATTACATGTTTACTATGTATTTCTCATTTGTCATAATACTTTTATATCACTCGGCCAACCAAATTGTACAAACTTTCTCATCTAATTAAATTCTGCAATATCATTATTTAACAGTAATAATTTACTGCAGGTCCGCTTCTGAATTTGTATATCACGGAATTGTGGGTACTATTTGTAGAGCACAGAACAATAGAGGCCCAATTTTTTGCCCGCCAGCCCGAGAGCCCCCGATCCAAAAAACTGGCTAAATATGGAATTAATACGGAATCACTACGGGACAATAAAAGTGCAATGTTAAACCAACCAACCTGCAATTTTGCCTATCTATTTGTATATCGCGGAAGTGTGGGTGCTATTTGTAGGAAACGAAACAATAGAGGCTCAATTTTCAGCCCGAAAGGCCGAGAACCTGCAATAAAAAAAGTGGCTAAGTATGGAATGAGGGATCCGCATATGTTCTATAAAATATCATGTCCATACTTTATAAAAGTACATGTATACTATGTATTGTTTGTTTGTCTCAAAACTTATAAATAACTTTCCCGACCAGATTGTACAAACTTTCTCGTCTAATAAAATTCTGCAAGATCAATATGTAATATTAATAATTTAGTATTGAAAATAATGTTTTTAGATATGTTACATAGTTGATAGTGATTGCCATCCCTAAACAATGACAATCTTGAACCAACCAACCTTCTATTCCATCTGTCAATCTGTATATCGCGGAACTTTGAGTGCTATTTCGAGGACACAGAACAATGAAAGTGCAATGTTGAGCTAGCCAGCCTACTCAATTATTATTATGTATACTAATGATCTTCACTTTTTCATACCTTGCTTTAAGTGGAACAAAGTGTAACATTTGATAGAGTAGAACCCATCGACCTTTGCACCAAACAATAGAGGCTCTATGGAACCCATAGAGCAGAACCCATCGACCTTTTCACCAAACAATTTGATATACAAATAAAAGACGTCGTCGCATTCATTTTCTCTTTCATCTGGTATATGTTCCCAGTAGAAAATAACCGGGAACATGCGATATATGGGGATTAAAGAGATATGGGCCAAGCTCAACGAACATTCATTTGGATGTTGAACAAATGTTACAGAGACAGATGAGGTATTTTCGTTTCCTGCCGAAGTTTGATATATATATTTTTTCCCCTTCTTCAGCCAATATGCAAAATTGCATTGTCCTCATTCAAGGTGAATTTGTTGTTTATGCGAAGGTGCCACAACAAGTAGACACTGCTTTCCTTTTTCTGTAGATACGTTTTATATGACAACTCTGCCAACTCAGGAAGCACATTTTGTAACAGAGGTTGCCTAACCGTACAATGCACGGTTGTGTTTCCCATGGTTCAGATAACAACATTCATGCAATGTCCATATATATATGGACATTTTTCACCGCATCACAAACAATCAATGGTATCATCACTTATCAAAGCGGAGGCAGAAGCAACATAGTTGCATCTTGCACATACAGGCTCAAAGGGGTTTGAGTACACATTGGATGCAACTAAACGAACTTCAACCTGGGAACGCGAGCAAAGGGATTAATACATTGAACAACATAATACACAATTGCACCCCCCGTCCCCTTTAAAAAAAAATAATATATACGGACAAATCATCTTGGAAAAATCAAAATGCAATCCCTTAATTAATAGACAAATATCAATAATTTCCTTGACTAAGTTTAGACTTACCCTCACTTGACACATGCTATGAGGAAATGTTCACTATATTACCATGTCGAGATATTGTGCTCAAAACTTGATAAATTATGAAATAAACTTGTCCTTATTAGGTTTTCCTTATGAGTGACTTGCATGCCCATGTTCATGAGAGGCACACTTAAGAGTTGGATTTTAAAAATGGGATTGTTATCTTCAACAATAACTTTTAAACACTTGCTAAGATGATAGTTTTTAGTTCTAGAGTTTCTCAAATGAATGGGTGTTTCAAGAATCTTGCAATAGAGGATCTATATGCACCACATTCAAGGGTGTTGGAAAGTGTAGCACCCATCCACAGGATGCTAAGCAAATAATCATTTATTAAATACATACACAATAACAACTTCATTTTAGCATTATTTCATTAATTTTTATTTACACATTTCTTCTACATCTTCTCAATGATAAATCTAATAACATGATGAAATAA
>SNQJ01S0079355.1:0-16942 GCA_010110895.2 Picea sitchensis | reverse complement strand
CATTTAAACATGTATACTAGCTAACTATACTTATATTTATTCTAATGATGTAAATCATCCATATATTTTATCAACAACTTAACAATTTATAACAACTTACATTACACTAGAATAAGAAACTCATTTTATTATATAAAAATAATGAACCATTTTTCATACAAAATGGGACACATAAAGTTTTGCACAAACATTCCAAAATATAAAACTTGTAACATTTAATCATATTGATTATAAGTCATTGCTTGAGATGTTGTCGTTTCTATAGCTACTTGCACGCCTCATTTCTTCATCACTTGCAAAGGATATTATACTTGGGTTATTTGTAATGTTTTCTTAATTAGCTTGATTTTGTTCCACCTAAAATAAAGTGTAATGCGTATATCTACATTTATAGTATAGCATATATGATTGTGCAAATTGATAAGCATACCATATCAATGAGTGATTAATATACAATATACATTCTTTTGAGGTTGTGCCTCATGTCGTATCTTAACATATTTTTTATTGGCTCTACTCCATAATTTGTTTTCTTACTAGTTTTATACACCATGACAGAGTATATATATAATTAAAAAATTCTTGTTCCTTCTATATTTATAAAATGGGGAGGTAAAAAAACATAGCTACTTACAAATTGTTCAATTAACCCTTGATACTTCAACATATACTCACAACCCAATCAAATGTTCAAATGACTCTTCTTTGTAAGTGTACACTTAGTAGAAAACATCCATGGACAATTGTAAATTAATTAAAAATATAAAAATCACAACAAAGATGAAATGTTAAGTATGGAAAAGGAAATTACTCCTCACAAATTTTGCAATCAACTCTCTTCTTCCTTCTCGACTTGTCTTATGTGCTAAATGGATTCCATTTTATTTTCATTTTTGCAAAAAAAACAATTGAAATGAATATACATGTGATAAAACTTTTTGATTACATATAAAAAAAAATCAATGATTACATACATTTAATGTATGTTGTTATTGGAATAAGTCTTCCCATGGTTCCACCCGTATGGGGTGTTAGAGGTCGGTGCCATGACACCCCATGTGTCTGACGACAACACAGAGGATATAGTAATGACCATCATGCCGAAGGAGGTGGGGGAAGAGGGTTTGGGTTCTAATGGTTATTCGAGCCCGTACCGATTGCATATGGTACATTGAAGCCCGATTTTGATAATGATTATGGAAATTTTGGAAGGTAGTCGCATAGAGGTATTTCAGGCCTGGCTTGACGGAGAATAGGGCACTTCGTTCAACATGGAAAAGGTTACATTGGTGTTCCTAGTCAATGCTTCTTAATCTTTAAATTTCTACTTAGTACTATACTCCTCTATCCATCTATCCTTGGTTCAATTCTGGTCAATTCTTATATTTTGGTTCTTTTTTGACCTAGGATACTTGGGAGGCTGAACATAATGTATAAAGAGATTATGTTTGATAATGTATTTTGTTATTGAGAAGTAGAAAAAACATATAGGATACTTGGGAGGTTGAACATAATGTATAAAGAGATTATGTTTGATAATATATTTTGTTATTGAGAAGTAGAAAAAACATATGGGAGAAATGTCATGCATAATGCAAAAGGAAACCTTCCAATGGTCATTGTCCTACCCAACATTATTTAAAGCTTAGTCCAAATAGTAAAGCACATAGAAGAAATGCTAATGGAAAATGGTAGAGAGGTTTTTATAAATATCAATCTCACAAAGGTTGATAAATAATTTTTTAAAAATTTCATTTAATTGTAATTTTTAAAAAATTTAGTTTAAATTTAAATTTTTTTAAGAATTTTAACAATTTAAATATCTTAAATAAATTTAAAAAAAAAATATTTTAAATCGAAATTTTCATATATATAAAATAACATTGTTCATATTTATTATATTTAAAAATTTTCATCATCATGGGAAAGAGGCTAAATTCCATTAGAGTGATTGGTTTCCAAGAATTTCATTGTGTAAACGACCTAAGCTCAAAATCTACCCATTGTTGTAGTTGTGAGGAAACACAACTAAATATTAGTGTGATACTGATCCAATTCTCATCTTAAATGTTATTTATTTATTATGTTTGGACCATGATCTTTATCTTCAACATTATTAGTTTTATATCATATCATTGTTCATACTTGTCATATTCCTTTTCCGCTTCTAATACTGTGTAGACAATGTCATAATCAGATACGAAAAAAACGAATGTCGGCTGATCTAGTTATACTGTTTTTACATATGTTCTAATTGTTTTAACATGTTCACATAGTAAATTATTACGCCGAAAGGCGTACACCTATTGACAATGGGCACAATTAATGATCTTTTAATCTTAAAATTCTAATCTGATGGCTAAGCATCGAAGATGCTGGCATATTCTTAGTCGTCCTCCAAAATCAATGGGTCAGATTTATTGTTCATAACTTCCTTGCACTTATGAAGGCATTCGTTAACATGTTTACTTTTTTACATTTACCTAATCACATTATAAATTTACTGTAAAAATACATAATTGCCACATTCAAATGATTAAAGAGAATTAAAATATATACAGGCCACGTTTATATCATTCAACAACTGTTCTGTATTCATTCAACAACCCTCTTGATTGATTTTTTTTATAACTTAGCTTGAAAATTTTACTGGACTAAAGAGTTTTTGTTGTGTGGAGAATGTTATCAGTGACCAATACCTTTCAACGTTCTCCAACCGCGAGTCGGTTGTGCTAGTTTATTTCGTTTGGACAATGATCTTTCTCTTCGTTGCCTAATCTCCGTTTTATTTGTTTTTTGAGGTTTTCCATTTTTATTTTCCATTGAATTGAAAGTCGAGTTAGATTTTGAATTGATATCTTTCTCCGAATAAGTTTCGCCCAGTCTTTCATTTTAAATTGTAAGTTCATTATTTCTTTTAAACAAGGGCGATTTTTTATTTATTTTTAATATTGGATGGGAAGTGGCATCTAATTTTAAGGGATGATTCGTAAATATAATGGCAGGGATGGCTGAAACTGAATTTTTTTAAAATGTAAATCTGATAGTATGGTGAGTTCAGTGTTTTTTTAATTTATATGTTTTACATGCTATTTATGTCCACTTTTTAGTCATTTGTAAGGTTATCCATGACACCCATTTAGCCTACATGTTTTTTGGTAGATTCAGGGACAGAACGTATGAAGAGAAGAAAGAAGAAGTAATTGGTTGGGTGAACGAAGACGTCCGGGTGTGGGAATGAGCAGCTTGGGCACATCATGGTGACGCGCGACACAAGGGTGCACACACCTTGTCTTAGAATGATTGACGAAGACTTGGGTTGCATTTGAGCAAGGGTGGGGTAACTTGGGAGCATGCCCAATGAGTGGACCCGTCTACCCTCGGCAACAGGGGCGTGTGTCAGAGAGGTTGGATGACCCCATCGACACTCCCACAAGGAGTCGTGACGAACAACATGAAGAGCACACAAAGCAAGGGGTGCACACCCAAGGATGGGGCGTGTCAGTGCAAGAAACAACAGTTGATGAACGCACAAGGCTCGGATGGGCATCGTGGGTCCAGAATGGGCGCGACGGTTGGTTGAGTGTGAAGAATCGTCGAGGGGTGTGACACAACGTTTCGCACAAGCGACCCTTGGAGTCCATATAAAAACAAGGGGCACACAACCAAACAAGACAAGTTTTGGAAGAAATTGGAGACAAGGAGAGCTCTACAATTTTGAGGCAAACGAAGAGAAGGAGCTCCCTCAAGGAGCCAAGTTGCCCCACTCTCGAAGAACTTGTGCTTCCTTGAGGAGGAGGGTTTGACGAATAGAGTTGAGTGAATTTCTCTTGGATAGATTTTGGCTAAGTTTGGAAATGCAAGTCTGTGGAGGCATATGTGAGGCATAACCAAAATCTGTGAAGTCTGTGGAAACGAAGAGGCAGAGTCTGCGGAAATGAAGAGACAACAAATCTGCAGTTGGAGGCACATATGAGGTGCACCGTAGGTGGTAGCGGAGACAATGGTGATAGAGAGTCTTGTGGTGACAAATCTATTCATGAGTGTCTTGGTGAGGTGAGGTGAGTCGTTTGACTCCGTCGAAGTTGTAAACCGAGCCGATAGTGCTCATATTATAACTGTTCTTCTATAACAAAAACTTTGCCGGGTGTTAGACACGATTTGTGTCGCCTACACTATATCTTAGTTTGTCTTCCATTTGTTCCTTTGTTATTCTCTTGGCTTGTCATATTATTGGATGTATGCTTAAAAATGACTGAGTGTTAAAACAATTAACAAATATCTAAGTATACAAGAGTTGCACTAAAATAGGAGTGTGACTCGTCGATAGCCTAGAATGGACGGAGTATGAGAATGCTCTAGATGAAAAGGCGTAGTCCAAAAGAAGTAACCTTGGTAATGTTAAGCAACCAAGCATGACACTTTTGTGATGCCACACGTCCTAAAAAAGTGCACAATCACAAAACATGTTGTGGGTACTTGACATCATTGACTTCAAACAACTTTTATAAAACTATCATTCTAAAATGGCGTTGGCTAAACGTTCTACTGTTTGGGTTTTTTGGCTGGAATCCGACAATGTAAATTTGGACAAAATCTATATTTTTTGTTGTTTAAATTGCATTTCTGAATGCATAAATGGATTCGGCGTGCTAAAAAACCATTAGGCACTCGGACTATACAAACTTAGCCACTCAAATCTGCAAATCCAACCATTCATCACTAGATTTCGGGCAAAATCAAACAGAAAGAATTGCCGAAAAACAACCAAGAGTTAAAACATTTAGACTACTCCTTCTAAAATAGGTGGAAAGTAATCCGTCCAGATAAAAAGAAAAATTGTATTTATGTGAACATTTAAGAGTTAAAACATTTAGACTACTCCTTCTAAAATAGGTGGAAAGTAATCCGTCCAGATAAAAAGAAAAATTGTATTTATGTGAACATTTATGAGTTCAGTTCGTTTTGTTGTTTTCGTCACATGTATTACATATTGTTCACCGCTAGTTCTATAATAATATCTTTGAAATTGTGATTACTATTAAATTTGAAAACAATATTAATATTTATGTTTAAAGAATTATATAGTCTTAAGTCATTTGTATATTAATAAATAGTTTTAATTTCATTTAATTTATGAATAAAATTTTAATAATTAATAATATTTGCAGTATCAAATATTAAATATATATTTTATATGGATTTTTTTTATAAATGATTTCAATTGCATTAAATTTAATAAAATTTTGAATAAATTTTACATAATTTTTAAAAATTAAATATTTATGATACATTTAATACATTAATAAGAAGAACAAATGATAATATCATTTTCTTATTTACTTGATACCTAATGGCAACTGTTTTTTGTCAAACTTTTTTTTTCCAAATAAAATTGACTGATAAAGTCTACGAAGGTATACATACCCTACCTCCTCTGAATTTGAACATGTAACCTCTTAAGAGGAAACACATGTTCTTAACCATTAGGCCCACTTAGGTTGTATACCTTTAAACTTTAAAAGTATACATATTAAACGATTTAAACTTTGACACAAATTCTCAAGGCCACTGGACATATTAATGGAATATCTATTCCCATGGTACCTTAGATGTGAGCATTGTACTGTATTAATGCGTCTCCAACATACCACTTAGGTTTTGAATTTAGTTTGGGATAAGGAGCCTTCATACCCTACTGCAAAATTTGCTTATGTGGAAGTTAAAATTCCACTTCTTTGATGGGAACTTTGTCCTAGGGTTTTGATTAATTTTTCAAAAAATATCAAAAAGCATGAAACTTTTACTCTCTGAAAAACGGGACTTTCCTGAAATGGAGCCATTTGAGTGATCCATAATAGACACCTTGGAATTTGACATTCCATATGATCTTTTTTTTCAGATTAATTTAAAAAAAATCTAAATTTTCAGTTTTAAAAAAATAATCAAAAAGTATGAAACTTTTACTTTCTGAAAAATAGGGTTTATCTGAAAGTAGTAGGCTAAAGATTCTACTAAATGAAGATTTTTTCTTGGGATATTTGCTTAAAATATGGCAAGAAATTGTTGGATTCCTAGATTTAAATGATTATTTCTGTAAAATCCTAGTGCCCTGAAATTTTTTCAACATGTTGAATCCATTTGCATTTAGAAATTGATTCTAAACAACAAAAAATAATAATTTATATAAATTTATATCCCCTGAATAACTAGCCAATACCTTTTTTTCCATGAAAAAAATTTCTCGATATTATATAGAGTATAAGATCATTTACAGTGTTGTGTGAATCTCCGGAAAATAGGAAGGGCGCAATGATAAAGGCGACCAACGCACCAAATACAAAGACTATAAAGGCGGCCAGCGCAGCTGTGTGAATCTCCAGTCCCAGGACTTCGGTCAGAAGCACCCAGTCACTACCTTCAACTCTGTAAGCAAGGTCGATCAAGAAATAAGTCCCAGCCATATACGAGAGGCGAAAGGCATCTAGTTAAAGAGATGGCGAGAAAGGCACGAAGTATGGCAAGGAGGACAAAGCAAAATCTGGATAGCAAATCTAAACAATAGACTCAACAACCCAAGATAGATAATACGCTATGCTTCGAAAAGGTTATAATAGGAGTGGGGGCTCTCGACACCTTTATCAACATGATAAACCGAGAGCCTACCAACCACACCACCTAAAGCCTTCTTGGATAGGACATCTGCAGCAATGTTTTGGGATCTAGGAATGTGCCGAAACTCGATGGCTGAGAAATTTCTGGACAGCTTCAGGGTTCGCTCCTTCCATCCTTCGATCTGAACTGAGTGAAGCTTGCTGAGAAGATTTATCCAATCGATAATAATCCTCGAATCACCTAACACCAGGATGTGATCTAAGGACCAAAAAGTGGCAAGTGAGAGAGAAACCCATAAGCCCATCAGTTCGGATTTGGTGTTTGATCCCGAGCCACAGTTTAAAAGCCAGTTTGTGGTTCTAAAAAGGCTGGATTTGAAAGTGCCCCCTACCCCGCAGCAAAGGCCGTTCTGCTGGGCCGCTCCATCAAAACATATGAGAGTATAGCCCTCTGCCAGATGTTGGTCGCAAGCTTTGATTTTGGTTGGCTTAAGAGAGGACGGTCGCCAATGGAAAGAGGAGAAAATGTGATGTAAAACAGCAGGTCGATTAGGAGGTCGATTTTCAAATAGAGCTTGATTTCTTTCAATCCATATCCACCAGCAGACAATAGCTGCCAACGGGAGGGGAGCCGATTTGTCAGAGTGCCACTTTGAGAAGCAGTCAATAACGGAAACGCCCTTCCACGCGGTCTGTAGAGAATAATGCTGTGAGGTGGCTGTCCAGATGTAATCAGCGAAGGAACAGTGAATTAACAAGTGGTTTAAATCCTTTGTTTCTTTCTTGCAAAGAGGGCATCGGCCGGGGCCCTACCAGCCTCTGTTCTGTAGCACATCCCACGTCAACGGATTTTTTTTAACACACAGCGAGCAAAACAAACGGAATTTTAGGGGGATCGACCATTTCCAGAGAGAAAGGAGCCTCGGGGCCTCCACACCATCAGCTGTGGGCGGGAGGAGGGCCATATAAGCATTTTTTACAGTTAGAAGACCTGATGCATCTCCCCTGGCCCACAGTAGAGAGTCAGGAGCGTTTGAAAGAGAGACCCCAGCCGACTTCAAAGTTGTAGTGAAAACATCCCATTCGGTAGCAAGCTGTCCCTGTAGTGAAAGATCGCTGCTATGGATCCAAGCATCGGATAGGAGAGGAGACAACGAAGGTATTTTAGCTTGCGCCAAAGTGTAGAGATTAAATAATGAGAGTTGCGTTCTGAGAGAGGGCGATAGAATGGAAAGATTTTCCAGCCCAAGAATTTTATCTCTACCAATTTGAATGTCATTACCTGTGCTAGGCTTCCATCGAAGCCAATGAAGGACCACCGGAGCGGCTTTGATCAGGCCTTTCCAGAAAGGAGAGGCACGTCTCAGCTCAAAGGAAGGTTTTCGTAACCAGCTGAGGATAGGTAGAGATCCAAGGTATTTGTCTGCAGTGATCCTGTGCCAAATGTTGTTATAAGAGATTGCTCGCCAGAATGAGTAGGCCAGGAGGGCCGTGTTGAAAAGATGAAGATTCCTTAGCCCCCAGCCCCCTTCCTTTCGGGGTTTAGATATGGACTGCCAGCTGCAAAGATGTAGATGTCGCTTACCTGCAAGATCATTCCAGAGGAAATTGATGGAGAGCCTCCGGAGTAAGGTAGTGATTTTGGCTGGAATACGCTCAAGAGACATCCAGTAAACAGCCAACCCCTTGAGCATGGATTTGACAAGAATGAAGCGCCCCCCCAAAGACAACCATTTGTAACACCAAAAATCAATCTTTCTTTCAAACAGAGCCACTAGCCAGCTCTAATCAGCGGAGGTGGAGGCACCTGGTTTCAGCCTAAAACCCAAGTAAAGGAGACCATCTTTTAAGTCTAGAAAGGGAAAAGGGATGGAATTCTTTAGACTCGCGAGCTCAGCATCCGATACTCCCCAATAGTGGACCGTATACTTGAGAGGATTAATTGACAATCCCGTAACGTTGCAAAAAGTATGGAGGACCTCAAGAATAAACAGCCATTCTGAGCTGTCAGCTTTGGACATCAAGAGAATATCATCTACAAACATGAGATGAACAATTTTGACGAGCTTTGAAACTTTAACACCGGAGATATTAAGATCAGAGATGGACTTTGTGAGGAGTAGGCTAAGACTTTCCATGATGAGTAAGAAGAGATCAGGGGAGAGAGGGCACCCCTGACGAAGCCCCCTCTCGCTTGGAAAGAAACTTGTCTCCTCCCCATTGATCAGCACCGCGAAGTTTGCGCTGGTGACGCACGCTAGAATCCAATCGGTGAAACAGACACCGAATCCTGCTGAGTGTAGAATAAGTCTCAGAAATCCCCAGTCTATACTGTCAAAGGCCTTCTTTAGGTCAATTTTCATAATCAGGGCCTTTAGATTTTTCAGTTTAATGGAGTGAATGCACTCATGGGCCGCTCCTATTGCGTCTTGGATTCTCCTACCCTTTAAAAAACCAAGTTGTTCAACAGACAGACCAATTTCAAGGTAAGGTTTCAAGCGGTTTGAGATGACTTTTGATATCAATTTGTAAATGAGGTTGCAGAGAGAAATTGGTCTGTAATCATTGAAAGTGACATAATTGTTTTCTTTTGGTATCAATGCCAGGAAGGTGGAGTTGATACAGTTTGTGATCTTGCCTCTGACGCGGGAATCATCAACCATCTGAAGTAGATCTGGACCAACAAGATCAAAAAAATGACAGAAGAACTCTGTCGTCCAGCCGTCTGGCCCTGGACTTCTTTCTTTTTTAAAGTGAAATAAAATGTCTTTTAGCTCCTGTAGAGTGACTGGCTTGTAGAGTTCAGTGGCTTCCACATCAGTGACCAGCTTGGGGTAGAGGCTCGCTGTAGAAACTTGTTGGTGAATAGTTGGAATCGAATCGACTTTATACATCTGTTGAAAATAAGAAACGGCTTCACCTTTTATGGCCTCTTGGCCGCAAACTGTTTCATCACTTTGACTATGAATGGACCAGATATGCTTTTTATTCCGATTGAAACTCGCCAGGTTATGAAAAATTTTTGTATTTGAATCGCCCCAAAGGAGCCACGTAGCTCTACTACGTAGTCTCCAGGCCTTTTCATCTTCCCGTAAGATGTGATCTCTGCGATTTTCAAGAATTTTTAAGGATTCCGAATCCGCCGGAGACAGTGCTGTAGAAGTAGATAGTAGAATGAGGTTTTTAATCTTCAAATCCAGCGAAAGGAGGAGGGCCTCCTCTGCCTGTTTCTTAGATAAAGCCCAGGACTTTGTACGCGCCTTTAAGACCTTTAATTTCCAGTGGATGCGTACCTATGGATTGTATTCGGAAAGAAAACGGGGGTCTGTCCATGTCCTATGGACAAGATCAGTGTAATCTGCAATAGGAATCCAGTGATGGTTGAATTTAAAAGGCGCAGCGAAAGACTGAAAGGGGAGGTTTAGTTTCAGAATGATGGGGGCGTGATCAGAGTAGTAAGGATACTCAACCCACGAGGTGGGGAAGGTTGAAGAGGTCAAGAATGAATCTGAGATTAAAAAACGGTCCAGTCGACTGGCTATGGCCCCGTCTCCTGTACGCCCATTTCGCCAGGTGGGGGCAATTTTATCCGGCAGTATATCGACGAGGTTTCTGGACAGGAAGATATTCCTGAAGAAGGCTTCTCTAGGACCAGACGTAGAAGAGCCCCCCCATCGTTCATCGACAGCAAGTGTGATATTTAAATCACCACCTAAAATGAGGTTGGGAATGGATAGAATTCCACTATCTGCAAGTACCGTCCAGAACTGAACCTTGTTTTGACATGGACCATACACGTTTAAGAAAGCAATGTCTCGATTGGAGGCCAGGCATCGCCCCCTCAGCAGTATGCCCCCACAGGTGAGTGTGGGGACTAGGTCAAAATAACCCGGATCCCACGCCACTAATAAACCACCAGAGTTGCCGGTAGCATTTACAGCTGCTGAAAACCAGGTAGAGCGAAAGGAGTGAATGAACGCTCTCGACTTTAGATCAGAAGTGAGAGTCTCTTGAAGGAAAATGACATTAGGATGAGAATGATCGATCAGTTTACGGAAGGAGGCTGTCTTGTGTAGACCTCCAATGCCATGCAGGTTAAGAGAGAGCACTATCATTTTGAACGAGCAATGGTCTTCATTGCTCTAAGGGCCTTTCCACTTTGTACAGAGTCGGAAGGAGTTGACTGAGAGGAGATTTGTGCCTCCTTTTTTTTCCTGGAGCTCCTAGTTTGTAGTGGGGACAATTCGACTCCCAACCCACGAGACCAAGTGAAGGATTTTTGGTCGCTAGGAGTTTGCATTGCTGAAGAAACGCCCGTCGATGAAGAAGGGATAGGCTCATTCCCCGGATATATAGGAAGCTGAGCTGCTGGATCCGGTACAAAAGGAGGGAACGTCGAGTTTAGAGTTGCCAATAACGAGTCCTCGGTATCAGGCGACTGATTAAAGCCTGGGGGAAAACATGAGAGTCTAGAGGATCCATGGGAGGGTTTGGAGAACTGGGTTGAACTGCCGGCTGTGATGAAGAAAGAGGATGTAGTGGCGGTAACATGTTATCAGTTTGTAAGCCAGAGCCCGGTCGAGGAGCTGGGGAGATAGTTTCAAAGTCCTGGATAAGGGAACAGGACTGTGCCGCCAACAGTGTAGTAGTAGGAGAAGGCGAAGAGGGTAAAAGGGTAGTCGGAAGTGAGGATTGGTGAGTTGGGTGAGGGAGAGAGTCGAGCGGAATGTTTGGCGAGGAGGAGCTTGGTGACAGCTTTAAAGCAGGAGAGAGGGAAGAAGTAGTAGGGTTAGTAAGCCAAGGGGATAGGTTAATGATATCCCTTTCAGCTGTGGAGAGAGAGTTGTAAAGAGTAGGACAGAGGTAGGAGATTTTTGTCGATAGGGAGGGCGAAAGGCCGGGTAAGGGGGGGAGGGTGGTTCAATAGGAGCTGAGGGGAAATCTAGAGAAGGGTCATCAGTCGGATATTCAGGAGGGTTTAGGTGTAGTTCATCTTCTTCGGATGAAAATGACCTGGACTTACCCGGACAGGAACGACGTAGATGGCCCGTTTCTCGACAGATGTTGCATCGGAAGGGTATTCCGAGATAGTCCAGGGTCTGCAGATACCTTCGGCCTCTCCATTCGATCTGTAGATTCTCTAGCAATCCAGCAGTAATATCTATCTCAACCAGAATCTTTGTCAGCTTCCTCGAGGCTCCCGTAAGAGATGCTGAGTCAAAGGAGATGAACTTTCCCAAAGAGTCTCCTATCGCTCTGATAGCATCTTTGTTCCAGAAATGTAGTGGGAGTCCAGGGAGCAATACCCATAAATGCATGAGAGGAAAATAATCAGTGTCCGGATTGAAGGCCAAACTCCAGCGTTTAAGCATGATGCTGCTTCCACCATAGACCCAAGAAGAGGCTAATAACAAAGAGGAGTCTTCCGGGGATCTGCATTGAAAGCCGAGCCAGCCTCTTTTGAGGTAAAGAACTTCCGGACAGTAACCTAGAAGAGGGAGCCAATTTTTCTTAACCCAGTCCTCAAGAGGTTGAGGATTCATAGATTTGTATGATATTCGGCCTACCAGGGCACATACAGACATTTTACAGAGGTCTATAAGACCCACTCCGTCTCCCAAAATCAAGCGCTTGGTTTTTCTGTTTGACTTCCAAGCTTTGCGGCCAGGAGGAGCCACTCGGAGTGCCGAAGGAGGGGGAGTGTGGACGACAGGAGCAGCTGGAGTGGGTAAAGATCTGTCGGAGCCAGCAGGAGCATGTCTCGGGAGAAGATCAGTTGTCTGCAGGGGCGGGTCAGCTGCAGCTGTTATAACAGATGTATTGGAACGAAGAGACGAAGAGCTATTTCCCAGGGAATCCACATGCTCAAAGAAGCCAACCCGTTTCCAAAGGAGTTCATCGGATGGATCCAATAAAGTATCAGTCAGAGAGTCCATTAAGTAAAGGGTAATGGGACCACTGTAGGCCCACCTGGTCGCCAAAGGAAGGGAAAGGGACAGGTCAGTGCGGAGGAAAAAACAAAAGCAGAGAGGGACTGGCAGTAGAGGAGGTAGGGAAGTCCGGTCAGTGCAGAGGTGCTCGGTCCAAGGTAGAGTGATAATCTCAAAGCAAACAAGAAGACAAGATCAAGCCGCAAGTTAAGTAGAGCAAGGACAAACACCGATCAAGAGAGGAGAGAAGCAATGGAAGTCAAAAACTGTATAGTCCAAGACATTTCTTTCCGAGCAGATAGATAGGACAATACCATACAACCTAGTAAGAGTAATACATCACAGTCCAGGATAGTGAGCAATACTTATTGGTAGAAGACAAAAAGAACGCATCCGACAATGTAGAATACTTACTGTCGGCGGTAACAGAGGAGTATAATACGTTCAGAGTGGTCCAATAACAGGCCAAGGGTTGCCTGGATCAAGGAGATACTGGAACACCTGAAGCGCCATCGCCATTTTAAAAAAATTTCTCCTGCTCTCCCCTGTTCCTTCCTCCGAATATTATCAGTCTTAGTTAGGATGCATTTACAGTCAAATTATGTTGTAACTAGCCAATACCTTATTAGTCTCTGCCATGACACTATAGCAATGAGTTTGTTTTTGATGTGATATTGATGTGACATTAATTTGTCTTTTACCATAAATTTGTGTATGCAATGTAATGTTTAACATAGGAAAACTAATATATATTTTTGGGTATAATAAAAATATTTATGTTTCTCATTTTTAATTGGTTGATAGAATTGAAGTGTTATTGATCCCTTCACGTCTTTCAATATGTAGAATTAATTACATAATCAATGAATTTCACCAATCACCACATCTAAATATAAACAGTTGTACTATGCATTATTATATTTATATTATATTTATTATCTAATATATTATTTATTATTATATTTATTATATTTATGAATATTATAGTTCCATTCAACTTTTCATTATACATTTTGAATAACAAACAATCCTTAATTATTATATTTTGACAAAAAATATTTATTATGTTCAACATGTATTTCCCAACTAACTCCACAGGACTGCGTTGCCATGCAACCCTTGTTTGAAATGAAATGATTTAAGTACTACATAATAAATACGTGAAATTTAACATTCCACATAATTTTTTTTCTGTTTTAAATGTATTTAACTACTTATAAAAAAAATTAAAACGTCTAAACTTTAAAAAAAAAATATATTTAACTGTTTATAATAAATTTTAAACCTAAAAATTTACAATAATTAAATTGTACTCTATAATATAGACAGTTTTCCACCTAATTTTATTAATATTTTCTTTGGTTTATTACATTAAATTAACCTGGATGCGTGGTCTTTGTCCTTCATCCCTAATCTATAGGCACGGGCTATGTTGGCAGGTCATTCATGAACTTAATCCGAAATGCACAAATATGCATGTTATTTAAGGAGTTATTACATTAAATTAACCTTGATGCATGGCGTTTGTCTTTCATCCCTAATCTTTAGGCATGGGTATGCCATTTATGGAGTTAATTTGGAATAAACAACTTGCAAGCTGTTCTGTGTAAAGTATAGGCATGGGCTATGTTGGCATGTCATTTAAGGAGTTATTACATTAAATTGCCCTGGAGGCATGGCTTTTGTCCTCCATCCCATCTATAGGCATGACCTTTCTCCTCCATTCTTAATCTATAATATGTAGGCACTGGTTATGTTCATATGTCATTTATGGAGTTAATATTAAATTAATTTGGATGAAGGAGCAACTTATAAGGATAGGTTGCACTGATTAGACTAGAACTTTGTCTCACACTCTGTGGTGGTCCTAAGTTTTTTAGGGAGATCAAATGAAACTATGGGATTGTAGGTGTTAGCCAAAAGCCACACATACACAATTTGGTGGCTTTGGATTCTCTATGCCCGCATTTTTATGGGGGTGGAAATTGATGTAATATTTTTGAGTTTAATTAGGTATTCACTTCACCTATTTAATTACTAATTTATTAGTGTGAATTTATCTTAACTCTAAAAAAATAAGAAAAAAAACACCATAAAATTACATAAAATTAAAAATAAAAAAACATTAAAAACCTATCATACAATCTATAATTCAATATTTACGCAATCCAAAGTAGGCCCACTATCATACAATCTATAATTCAATAATTACGCAATCCAAAGTAGACTCACATTCATACATTCAACATTTCAATACACAAGTCAATAATAACCCCAAATTTCAATAGACAATTCAATAATTACGCCGTCCAAAGTATGCCACATTGATACATTCAATGTTTCACTACAGAATTCAATAATTACCCGAAATGTAATAGATTCAATATTTCAATTCAATAATTACCCGAAATGTAATAGAGATGAATCTACTAAATTTCCATGTGTTATTATAACTGATCATGGGTGCTTAAGCTTGTCTGGTGCTGTCAACATCTTCCAAACCCGTGCGCATACCATTTCTCCGGCGACCATCTTCCGGCTGTCAAACGTCATAAATCAGGTTTAACGGTTCGGCCTATTTTAAACATACTACTTTTGAATCCCCGTGAGCTTTTTTAAACATCTGGTTTGAATTTAGAAAAGGGATTGAAAGTGTAGATAGCTGTTAAGTTATTGAGATGGCAAGACGTGTGCATACTTTCCCAGTTTCGGGAGAGGTCACGAGTTCAAATCTGGCTACGAATCCTTTGGACTGCTACTTTCCACTCCCATATCATTCACTATGTGAAAAAATTATTAAAATTACATATTCAAAGTAAAATATAGATTCAATAATTACATAACTAATAAATCAATTATATAACTTAATAAATTTACATCCAATTACCTATAATTCCCCTGTCTAGCATTTAGATTCAATGCTTACTAACAGGCTGTTACTAAGCCTAACAGGCTGGATATTGATGCAGGCTGTCACTAAGCCTAACAGGCTGGATATTGATGCAGGCCTGGAATTTCAAATTTACCCAGCCCGTCAAGACAAAAATTGATGACGGTTAAATTATTTTCATGCCTGTCACTTCACGTTTTACCCAAAATCATAAATGTCAAAATATTTTGTATATTGTGTAAATTTCAAAAGAATGTCAAAATATTTTGTATATTGTGTAAATTTCAGAAGACCTGAGCTGGAGCATTGGAATTTGTAATTTCGGTGTCCATTTACTCCCTCAACTAACATTGTCCAGGTGTCATCAACCTCACTGTTGTGCCCCTGTCTAGTTCCTTAAAGGCTGAAGCCATGAATTATAGTGATTAACCTAGGCCGTATATACTTATAAGCCTCTAATGTGTAAGTACTCACAACAGATTTTGACGGGAAATCTACACTGTTAAACGTCAATTTGACGTTTTTGGTATTTTGATGTCTGTCAATAATGATGTGTGGATTTCTTATCCACGTGTCAAATACGGGTTCAAATAAAAAATACGTCCTGTGGGACGTCAAATTCCAGGCCTGGTCCCATTGTACTGTATTCATGCGTCTCGAAATTCCCATAATGCTCATAATGGGAACAGAGCGTAACGTCCATGTCGTGCATACATGAGGTGGACCGGTCACACAAAAATAAATATCAGCAGCCTGGAGAACATCACCTGCATATTGCGCCCGTCTTGCGTAATATTTGGATATGAAAATAAATATCGAAAAATAATTTCAACGTGTATTTTACTAAATATTTGATCAAAATCATTGTTGGGCCTCAAAATAGTCCCTATTCTCACTCCATTATTCACCAATACTTTCACATTACTTCCATATTACCTTAATGTTACCTTCATTCCACCTTCACATCATTACATTTATCTCATAATTGGGTTATAACTATGTTTTTCCAAATTTTATTAATTCTTAACATTTTTAAGTGGATTTGTAGTTAAACTTTAGAAAATAATATACTTATACTTATATCTAACAATTAGAATGAGTTTGGTGACATGTGTAGGTAATTTGGAAGCTTCCAAGACACTCTTATGTGGCCTCCAATACTCAAATTCGAATTCCCTTCAAGATATGGAAGGAGATTTGGATAAAGGTCAAAGAGTATATATGTCTCATCATTTGCCATTTGGTTGTAACTATATGAGATTTTTATGGATCTAGGGAGAGAATAGTGGATCTCCATTAATCGGGTAGCTGTTTATGTTCTTGTATAAATAGGAGAGCCTTCTCCTTTAGATAGATATGGAGATGGATGGAGATATAGAGATGTGTGTGAAGTCTGGGAAATGCTCATGTTTTGAATTGATAGGTTGATTCTTGAGGTTAGTCGAGAGGAGATTTTATATTGGAATGAAGATGTAATCATATTCTTTTGAATACAAGACATGCTTCCA
>SNQJ01S0079354.1:4403-40494 GCA_010110895.2 Picea sitchensis | reverse complement strand
GACCTTGCTTCATGTGTTAAAATATGCAAGATAAACTTATGTGTTAAGTTCATGTATCTTCTTGTAAATGCTTATGTATGAGGAATTGTTCTTTTAGATGGTTAAATATGTACTTTAAGAAAATACACAACAACACAACTTGCAGCAAATAAACCATCAAACTCACAACAAGAACAAGTTGATAAAGGAGTTCACCCCCCTCCGGGCTACATCTCCTTGAGCCTCCATTAATGGACTTGGCTCTCTGGGATTAATTAGTCAAAAGTTCTTTTACAAGTTGCTTCTCAACTCCAATGGAAAAATAGACTGTACCAATGAGATTAGAACACATAAAAACCCCAAAAATGACTAATAAAACTCTGAAAATGGATCATGGCTCATCCGGGCATGACCTTTTCTACATGTGGCCATAAGCTTCCCTGAGCTTCTCTTTGGCAAAAACACCTGTAAAAGTCCTCAACAACCTCTAAAACCTGTCCCAATGTGTTAAGAGCATATCAATTAGCCAAAAATGATTATTCAATCACAGAAAACAAACATAGGCTCACCAAACCATGTCCTCGATCAATGAGGGCTTCAAGCTCCCTGGAGCTTGCTGAAACTTCAATGGTGAAAAAATTGCAGAAGAAGTCTTCAAATGGCCGTGAAAACTGTTCCAATGGATTCAGAACATCCAAAAACCCCTAGCTGGGCTTTTACGGCACCTCAATCGGCCAAAATATGAAGAAGTTAGGCCTCCTCCATTTTCCTCCTTCAAGCTTGCTGAAACTGGTTCGCCAAAACGCACCCTTTCCAAGTGAACTTGGCACACATGCCATTTAAGGTGTAAAAACCCGGCACCGGGCGCAACCGTGCCAACGGTGCAAATCGTAGGACGGTTAAGGGCGTGCCAGCCCCTAACCGCCTAGCACCTGGGCGTATGAGTCATAACATGACCTCGCGCTTATAATAAAAAGGGCCCCGTTTTATGACCGAATGAAATACTGACACATGTCAAGTCAGTTTTTTAAACCATTTAAACCACGTTTAAAAATACCCTGTGCGCATATAGTAAAGGTCACATGGCAACGGATATGACCATGGGTCTTAACACTTCAAATTTTAAAACCCCGCGCAATAGGTATATATATACGGTCATATAACAACGGATAGGACCACGGGTCGGGGCTAAGCCCCGGCCTGACCCCCCGCCAAACAAAACAAATTGCAACTTTAAATAATTTTAAACCCACATATTTAATAAGTAACAACTCATGGTCTATTGGTTGGGACGGTTATGTGAAAACGCTATATGGTGGGAGGTTCGGGGGTCGAACCCCACAGAGTCCAAAATGTTTTGACAAACAAAACCAAAATTGGGGTGCCATGTGGCAGCCCATGATTGGGCCATGTGGCACCTTACCATTGACCACAATGATGCCACGTGTTGCAATATCACTTGCCCAACTGTCAGCCAATCACAAACCGCCACGTCAGCAGGTGCCATGTCATTCGAGCCACGTCATCGTATGGTCGCCACGTCAAATGCTGACGTCATCCGTGCCACGTGTCACCCTTCCAGTGGTGACACGTGTCACCTTCGGATTGGCCCAACTGTGCACCAAAAAGTCCAATTTTTCCTAACACGTGTCATCACCTGGAGCCGCCATGTGTCCTGTACGGACCTGCCACGTGTCCTGTACGGACTGGTACAGTCAGCATTAAATTTTTTGCATGTTTGCCTTGGCGAACAGATCGCGATATCTTCTCCATACGGACTCCGTTTGAGAAAGTAAATATACCGCCGGAATCAGGAAGACGAGACGGACGCAATGGCACTGTTTTCTTCGCATTCTGAGCACTTTGAAAATTGAGCAAAAATTTGACCCCTGGTCCAGATTTTGATCAGCAAGGAAGTGATGGGATGAGATATTCTAGAAAACCCTACAATGAACCTTCTGTAGTATCCATCTAGACCTATGAAGGATCTAAATTCTATCATATTCTTAGGTGTTTTAACCCTTTAACAACCTCAATATTTTCAGGGTCCACTGCTATCCCTTCTCCAGATATGATATGCCCCAAATAGTGAATTATGTTTTGATAAAATGAGCACTTGCTCAATTTGGAATACAACTGATTCTCTCTTAGAACTTGCAATACCATCCTCAAATTATTGTCATGCTCTTCTTCTGACTTGGAATATACAAGGATGTCATAAAAAAAGACAATGACAAACTTGTCTAAATATTCTCGGAATACACCGTTCATTAAGCACATGAAAATAACTGGTGCATTTGATAACCCAAATGGCACCACTGTGAACTCATAAAGACCATACCTTGTCCTGAATGTGGTCTTGACAATGTCTTCCTCTTTAATCCTTACCTGATGGTATCCTAACCTGAGATATATCTTTGAAAATATCCTTGCATCCTTCAACTGATCGAAGAGATCATCAATCCTTGGTAGAAGATACTTGTTCTTTATAGTTACTTTATTTAGCTACCTAAAGTCGATGCATAGTCTCAAGGTCCCATATTTATTCTTTATAAACAAGATTGGGGCACCCCAAGGTGACACACTTGGGCGTATATATCCCTTCTTCAGAATCTCTTCAAGCTACATTTGCAAGTTCTTCAGCTCTGGTGTACTCATTTTGTAAGGAGGCTTTGATATTGGAGTTGATCCAGGTATTAAATGTATAGAGAAATCAATATATCTCTTTGGGGGTAGTCCTGGTACCTCCTTGAACACATCTTCAAAATATTTCAGGATTGCATGATCCTCCATATTTGGCACCTTATCCTTAAATGCTTTCTCCATATGGGCTACAAATATTTGAAAACCCTTTCGATAACACTTCTTTAGCTGTATTGTTGAGATTTCTTGGACAATAACTGCCCTATGAATTCCTTGGAATGCTCTCTGATTTCCTTCCTTATCCAAGCAAGTGAATGCCTTGTTATGATAGTCTAATATGGCATGGTGTTGGTCCAGGGATGCATAGATTCTTGGTACTCTTATTCCCATGTCCTCCACTGTTTATACTTGCTGAACATGGTGAAAAACTCTCACCTTGTTCTTTCTGTGAGGGAAATCTCTATACTTATGATCTCCTTTACAACCCCAACATTGCATAGGTTTCTTCCTTGGCATTTTCCCACCTAATTCAACCATCCAGGGCTCTCTCAAAACTGTCTGTCCTTGAGGACTATTTCTGAAAAATGGTGGCTTGTTTCCCTTCTGCCTCTACTCCCTCTTAAACTTCCTCTTGTCTTCCCAAATTTTTTGGAAAGTAGGCTTTTCTTTTTTTTGATCATATAAGCATTTTTCTCTCCTTATAGTTTCTTCCAGAGTCTTGGGATCATCATATTGGATTTTATCATTGATGAAAGATGGTAGTCCACTCAGATATCTCTGGATCTTGACTGCCTCATCCTTAATGAAATGTACATACTTCAACAACTCTAGAAATCTTCTTTCATATTCATCTATAGCCATGCTTCCCAATTTAAGTTCAAAAAAATCTTTCATCTTTTTGTCATAGTATCTCTGGGTTAAGTACTTCTTTTCAAATGTTTTTTGAATTCCTTCCAAGTCACATTTTTCTCCTTGAGGCGTTGTACTTGCACCAACTGATCCTACCATATGTATTCCTTTTCTTTAAGTTGGTATATGAAAATTCTTCCCTCTGCATGAGAATATTAGTTTTGCAATTGGAAGTACTTCCTCATGCCTAGTAGCCATGCCTCAACATCTTCATCCTTCTTATGCTCTCCATCAAAAGTAGGAGGTTTGATCTTATTCATTTCTCCTTTCAACTCATCCATCCCATACCTCCTATGTTTACTAATAGGGGATGGACTTAGGCTACTGTGCGCTCTCCTGTGAAAATGCTTTTGGGAGTGTTGGTGATGTATGCTACCACTCCTTGATATTCCTTTCTTCTGAGGGGTCCCGTGACTTCCTGATTTGTTGGAGCCAGTCTCCTTATCCAACTTATTTTCAATTCTTTCTAGGCTCTGCATTAACTTCATATTTAAATCTTCCTATTTCTCCTTGGCTCTCTTAAGTGTTTCATTATTTGCCTCGTGAATTTGGACATTGTTTTGCAAATTTTTAATGATTTTCATCATTCTCATGTCTTTATCCATTTCTTCTCTATGCCCATTAGAGTTTGTTACTTAAATTCCCAAATGGACATCCATTCCTCTAGCTTCATTCTCCTAACTAAGCATCCTATGCCTCCTCCATTTCTTTGCACTATGGAACAATTCGGTTTGGTTCTGTCAATTGTCAACTCTGCAAAATGTGTAGTCAACCAAATTTTTGTCAGGATATAAGTCTTTAATAATTTTCCAGAATAACATAAACCAATCTGATTCAACAAAAGAATATCAGACTCCATTTTCTGTGGGTCTTGGTCGATCAAGAATCCCCACGAATCTAACTTCAAGCCCTGTTATGTTCTACAATCACTTTCGGGTTACTAGACCCTTTTTCTTCAGCCCTTACTTCGCATGTGACCATGCCTGTGACCAAGTGCTAAAAGTTGGGAGCTTATCTAAGGCCTTGAAACTTCAAGCTCCAGAGCTTCGGAGGTTTCCCTTTTTGCACAACAGAAACTTCATAGAACATTGAACTGGCGAACTCATGAAGGATGGTGGATCTACGATCCACATTCCTTGTTCAGTTCTACGGTGGATAGGAGCTCCAAGACTCCGGGCTTCGACGGTTTCCAAATCACATCACAAAAATTATCCCGGAGTGTCGCATTGGTGAAATCATGAAGTGGGGTGGATCAACGGTCCTCAACTCCCCAACATCTAATGACTGATATTTACTATGGAACTCTGGGCTTCGGGAGTTCTGGACTCTCCATAGTCTCAATACCTCCAGAGTGCCAAGTCTCCGGAATGATATAGATGTTTCCAAGTACAAATTCATATGACACCTGGCGTGCCTAGGGGAGATCCACTTAACCAAGGTGGCATCATCATTCCATGTCACATCCGCTGCTTCGATACTTCCTGACTCCGGGACTTCAGAGCTTTAGGGTTTCGGGATTTCAGAGGATTTCTTCCTCCCACTCAATCATGAACCATTTCTTACTGAGTTTCAAGTCTCCAGACCTTGGGATATGACACCATGCATCCCCTATGACCAACAGTTGGGATTAACTCTGACCTTCAGGCCTTTGGTATTTCTCTACCCAATGCTAACTTTAACAACTTTCCTCCAGAATACCCAGTCTATGGACTTCATGATCTAGCACCACGCATCTACTGTGACCAAGTTACTGTGGACCCGATCTAGTTAAATACTTCACCAAGGTTTTAACTACTTTATGCATTCATTAGGGACCCCACTACCCATGCTCGAGAGGAGTGCCACGTGGAAAAATACTAGAAGCGTACACTTTTCCCAATCATATAGGTGACATGTGTCATGCTATATATGACATTTATGTCTTCCAAAGGTTCTTAACTCACTGACATGTGGCACACATCCCATGTGTCCACATCATCCCTGGTTATGTCAGCAAGCCACGTCACTTCGGGACTTTGGGCTTCGAAAGATTTTACAATTGCACACTCAGGTGAAGTCATCATGCCATGCCATTTCTATTCTTTGGCTTTGGGACTTCGGGCTTCAACCCCTTTTTCTCTATAACACATAAACTTTTCCGAAGTCACTAAGTCCAAGGGACTTGTAGGCTAACTCTCATGCACCTTTTTCTAGGTCCGAGGGCTACAAAATTTGGGCCTTCCCCTGTGTAGATATTACACCCCAAGTCCAAACCTTGTGGCTTCTTTCTCTGTTTCCATTCCATAAACCGTTATACCTCATGAGCTTCATAACACAACCAAGGTATTCTCTTGGGACCCATGGGCCCTCCTAACTCATATTTGTCCATTTTGACCACAATTCCTGTCTGAAACTTTTTCTTCAACTTCCACTAACATGGCCCATCTAGGCCCAGTGTTGAAGCCATGGCTCTTATACCAATTTTTGACATCTCCGAACATCAACCTTTCTTGGGTAACACTACCAAATCAATTGTATATTTTCTTTTCTTCTCTGATATGTGTATATATATATAATACATTTAAACCTTTGTCGGGTAATGCTACCTGATCAACTGCATATTTTCTTTTCTTCTTTGATATTTGTCCATTTTGACAACAATTCGCTCTAAACTTTTTCAACTTCCACTAACATGGCCCATCTAGGTCTTGTTGAAGCTTTCATGGCTCTTATACCACTTTTGACATCTCAACATCAACCTTCTTTAAATACTAACCAATATCGATTGTATATTTTCTTTTCTTCTCTGATATGTGTATATATATATAATACATTTAAACCTTTGTCGGGTAATGCCACTGAACAACTCGATATTTTCTTTGATATATATATATATATATATATATATATATATATATATATATATATATATATATAATACAATTTAAATGTGACATAAACATCATCATACACTTATTCAAGGAAGAGACACAATATTACACAAATTTAATGTATGGTTTACGCTCACATCACACAACATAATGCATAAGTAATAGTAAAAGCATACATGCAAAGAATTATAGAAAAACTCATAAATATAAATTTCAACATATATAAATACACAACATGTAAATCAACACATAGAAATGGTACTTTATATTTTAATCAGAGGTACACCAACTACGGAAGACCTTCCATTAACCTCCTAGCCTTAGAACACACCGCTCATCACTCTCAACAATGGATCACCGAAGTTGGGGAGACTAAACTCCACCTGGCAAGGGAATTCTAAGCTTGGAAAGTGTGGACAACAAAGGTGGGAGTTGCAGATAGTACAACAGAAGGATTTCCTTTATGAGCCACTTCATTACTAATAACTCACCGACTCTCATTCCCGACATGCCTATTTAACCCCAGGAGTGTAAACATTCAATGTCACACAGCCCATCGGCTGCTACACCTCCTTTCTAGGGGTTTCAACAACATGATGGATCATGAATTCTCGAGCTCAGAGTTTCATCGAATCCCTCTAGGAGAACTCAATTCTTCAACACACTCTCTCACCTAGAGAGAGTTTCATAGGCTGAGCAGATCAAGCTTTTCATTATCACTCTCAACACCCGGCATGGTGATGGAAGAACAAACTAGACGGGGAATGATATTGAATGGATAATACGTAGGCAACCCCCAATGTACAGGTACAACGAGGGTATCAATTCATGATTTTTTCAAAGGTTCAAGTGGTTGAGGTATTAACCAATGGAGAATTGGCTCACTACGTGACTGCTCAATGCATGGGTGCGTGGGTGAAAATGGTCTAACAGATGGTGAGAATAATCTGACCTGAATCCCGACAAAGACAAAATCCTTAGTTGAAACCCCACAATGGTGGTAATTCCCACATAAATATGCATTCCTTATGGTTGACACTTGTCTCCAGAGATCATTCCTCTCCACTTGGAGCTTATTCCTCATCCATGTGAGGAACTTAGGATAATTGGGTTGATTTCCCAATCCTAGTATTTCTTAGAAATACATAAATCCCTTGCTAATCCCTCAAGTTTATCCCCTCTTTCCTAGAATCAAAACCCCATCCCTTTCCCCACCCAGTGAATTTTAGTCCCCCATAACTCTTTCTTTCTCGCGGGTCGGTCTATACACATCGATGTTGTTATATTGCAAATATGAATATTTACATGTACAAAATAGGATCGTGGCATTTTAATATCTAGGCTCTCCCACCTAATAAACACAAAAGCCTATCTTCTTATAATTAGTTGGCTCACCAACCCTACAAACATGTTACATTCATAATTACAATCTAGGCTCGACCTTGGGATATTACAATCCCATTCCTTTATTTTTTGCACTATCCTCGCTGAAACTCATTTACACAACATCAACAAGATTTTCAAAATATTTAAAATATGCATATATTCTTCCCACATAGCATCTTCGTTCTCCCAATTTTCATCCTCGTGATCAATTGTGTCCACTAGACGCCATAATCCCTATGGATCTATTCTGCTTTTTCATTCCCAGATAAGCACTCAATGCACTAAAAGTGCTTTCTTTTGCCTTTTCCCTCAATCACATCTCCAATCAATAACATGATTAGCATAAGGTATATTTATTAAGCAATCATACATGAAATACATTATGTATAGATAGATAGCTGCAATGCAATCATATAATGCTATTGGATCAATCTCTAGATTTCAATGGCCCACACACGGGCGCCAACTTGGAAAATTTTCCTAGTTTCAGGGAACTTCTGTTAGTTTTCCCTTTCAAGAAAACATGATCCCCAACTTTTTTATTCCCCATGAGTTCGTTTCTGTCATCATAGCTTTCTCGGGCTCATTCGGGAAGCCTTCAACAATCGCTTAATCTTCATCATTTTCCATTTCCTTTGAGAAACTCGGCCCAACCATCAGCTTCTATCAGTCAGGTTGTCCCAACTTATCAAGTTTCAATTTTATGTGATAAAAGTGCTCAAATAGGCTCATCTTCAATGGATTTTGATACCCATTGTTGTAGGCAATTATACCAAGTGTAGATAATCTTCCATTTAGATGGTTTGTCCAATTGCTGACACATACTTAACATATCATCACATTGGTTCATTCTTTTATGTTTTCCCATCGCATCGATGATATGATGTACGTGATGAAGTTCGCATTTGTTCTCAACTTTGAATAACCCTTCCAAAACTTTGAGGTAAAATTTGGGTCTCTATCAAACACAATTGTATTGGGTATTCCATGCAAGCATGCTAATTCCCTCATATAAATATCAACAACATTGGTTTCAGAGTAGTCTTCAATGCAATAAAATGAGAGGGCTTCATAAGCTTATTCACCGCCACCATGATGGAATCATGTTGTTTGTTTGTTCTAGGTAATCTTTGATGAAATCCATTTCACCACTTCCGCTTCCACTCAGAATGGGTAATGGCTGCAGTAACTCAACTGGGTGTCTATGCTTAGCCTCAACCTTTCGACACTCTACACATTTAACTATTTATTCAACAATATCCCTCTTCACGCCTAGCCAATAATATTGTTTTGATCAAGGAAAATATTTTCCTGAATATCCCCGGTAACACCCAGGATAAGGTACATTGTGCATTTATTTTAAAAATCACACTCCTCAATTCATGAGAATTAGGAACATAAACTCTATTTCCATACAAGAGAATTCCATCAATTCCCAATTCATAATCTTCATCTTTCTGCTGCATTTTTGTAGATTCACCACTATATTTTCAACACCGGCGTCCCGCCAATCATCGTAGTGGGCTTCCTGTATCATTTTCCTGCTCGCTGATGGAACACGATATGGCCTTAATGACACACAACAACCCATCCCGGATGGAAATTATCGACAACCGCCTTTGCAATCAACATTTGGTAGGTGGTATTAAGTCCCTCCGTCTCATAGAGTTTGAGCCATCCATAGGTCTCATGGACGTAAGAGTCTAACACCATGGTGAGTTCAATCGGGTGGTCTGCTGATGCAATCAATGACATGGTTGGTGCTTCTCATTTTATAATTGATGTTGAGGTAGAATTGTCGCGATCGCATGTGGACCACTTTGATGGTATCATTCTGTAATTTTCTCTGTGTTTGTATGAATTGCAATGGCTTATGATCTGCCAGATGACTGCCTCCTCCCAAGAATGTAATGTCTTCAATCGTATTTACGATTGCATAATGGATTACATTTTTTTCTCATAAGTAGGGTACTCATAACAACATCCGATAGTGTCTTCATTCATGATAGGCCACGGTGGCTATGCCAGTGAGAACGACACTCACAAATCATAGTCTGAAGTATGTGTCTCAATATCAAAGGTTTATTGCATGTCCGGTAGTGAAAGTACTAGGATTGAGCACAAGCACGCTTCAAATCATCGACGCTTGTTGTTGGGGCCTACCCCACGCAAAATTCACCTTACCACCACCCCTCGGTTATTTCTATCGAGGGCCGACGTAATATGGGAGAATCCCAACACAAACTTGTGGAAAATTGGCAAGGCCCAAGAAGCCCAAAGTCAAGTGAGTGTGGTTAGTCAGCCAACAATGTAATGACTTGATTTTTGATGGATCCACATGTACGCCATGTTTATCAATGATAGCCTAGGTAATGGACCATGCCCATCCTGAAGGATCATTTTTCCGTTACGTGATAGTTGTGTCATAGGTGTGAAGAACCCGGTCAATATGTTGCAAGTGTTCAGTCTAAGTCTTGTTGTAAATGAGAATTTCATCCGGTGAACACCTTACCACAAAAGTATTGATGAATGGTCACAGATATCATCCATCATCCTCATGAAAGTGGTCGAGCATTTGTCGACCAAAGGGCATGACCAACTATTCAAAAGGCCTTCCTTTGACAAGAAGGCGGCCTTTCCATACATCAGTTTGTTCTATTTGGACCCGGTGGTAGACAGACTTCATATCAATCTTAATAAAGTATTTTACCCCATGAGTTGATCAAGGAGGTCGTCATCAGAATCGGGCACGGTTTCCGACCGCGGATTTATTCATAGCCCCAGAATCAATGCAAAGTCGCTGTGTTCCATCTTTCCTCGTAATTATCACCATTGGGCTCCCGTAAGGTGATGAGTCGGGATAGATGTGCCTTCTGGCGGAGGATTCTGATCTCGGTCTCCTGATCTCTTCATTCTCTAACAAAGAGAAATCCAGGACTTCTCCTACTGGGAAGTGGTACCCGAGTTAGATCATCGGGGTGCTTAACTCAGTTAGCGTAGGTACCCCAAGAGGGGAGGAGAAGATATCCGAAAGTATTCTTCATGACCTTATCTACTTTCTTCATCAGTGGAGAGGTCCACCACAGAGACCCTGGATGTGGTTACGATCTCTCTCTCATTCTCAGAGCGAATCACTAAGAATACAAACCTCCCCATCTTAGAGATGACTGTTGTTGCTTAGCGGAGATCAAGAAAATATCACTAGGTGGGACAACCCTGCATCTCCGTATTACAATTTCTCGCTCAAAGTAATAATAACACTACGAGGCCTAGGAATCATATACAACATGACGCTTCCATAAAATATAAGTTACCAAAAGAACATCAAAACTTCGAGAGGAGAAACATAATACAATACCGCTCTTTGAAGGGCTTGATGTTGCACGATAACGGTTAAAGTTAATAAATGACGCTCTTGGCGCAGCCATCTAATGGCGTAGGTTGTGGTGCGACGTTGCTCCGGTGAGGGGATAGCTTGATGACCTCCTCGCTGAAAGATGAGGTTCTTCCGGCTACCACTCTCAACGATGAAGCGTGCTATGCCTTTACCCACATCTATGAATGGAAGAGGTGCTCTCCTTATTTTGGCTCATCTAGTTCACTAGGTCCGAGCTTGGTGGTAGCAATGGTAAGTAATCAATACGCATCAATGAATCATCTTCCCCTTTCTAGTTCTCATCGTGAGTTAGAACCTTCATCTGATTCAAATTCTTCACTGCCGCCAATGACCGCTGAGCAATACCGAAGTTATGCCAAGGCTCTTATGGAAGACACACAATTTCCTGGTATCTTTCTTTTCTCGCGGTCCTTCTTTCTTGTAGATTGACCGGGTTGTTCCGATACTATCCATATTTTCTTCCTTTGTTCTATGGGCCAGTCATTTTTCCCCGAAGTTTTTGTTGTGAGGGGTTCCCCGACTCAAATTGTCGCGTCTTTATTTTGAGCTTCACTTGATTTTGACGACACATCTAGAGGCCACTAGCGATGAGATGTCTTAAATTCATTTCTAATCGATGTATCTATGCAGAGCACCATGATACTTGAGCACTAGATGTTTTTCTAAATCATTGATACCCAACTTTCTGTGTAAGGTATGGAATATATCTCAGGAAATCTAGTACTACTTGTCTCTTTCTGCCAATAAAGGTGGTCCATTTGGTATACAAGTCGCCATAACTTCCGCCAGGGTAGTACTGTTCCTTAACAACATCTTCCAAGGATTCTAGGTGGTCAGTGACCGGTGAAATAATGAGGGTTCCCATTTCCTTTTTCTCACACAAAGCTTCCCACCAATATTTGACATGTGGGGAACTAATTCCAGGTGGAGTGCAAAAGTAATCTTTTCTATTCGAAAAGTTATGGGCAAGAAAAATATACTCTTCTAGTAGATTCAACTACTTTTCTACAACACTGGGCTCATCTAACCTTCAAATATAGAATATCGAAGTTTATTTGTACCTGAAGGGGGTGGTGCCTCCAAAGAATGCACGCCTGTTGGTAGTCACCAGAGGATTTGTGTGAAATTATCCATCATCTCATTCTATTGTCGCTCGAGGGATTCCTCAATCACCGCTTTGAAAGGATCTCTTGTCCATCATATTTATTTTCTCCCAACAAGGAAAGTTTCTTGGGTGTGCAAGATCAATTTTCCTCAAAAGAAACAATCTCGAGACCCAACTCTTTGTAATTCAACCTCGTTAAGGACATGCAGTATTAAGATGACAAGGAGCGTGCACTCGCTTCCGATACCACTGGACCAAATTTTATGAGTAGAACGAATGAATACGATTATTACCAGATGCTTAATATCAACAAAGATACAAGAAACGTTTTCTATTCAATAAGGAAATAAGATGAAACTATAAAATGCAAATGAAAACAAGCTTGTCGGAATAGTGGTGGCTTATCTTTGAGAATAGATGCGTATCGACTGCTCATTTGCAAGAAGATTACAATGAGGCTCTCAAGGAATTTTTACAATAAAAAAGGAGTTTCAAAAAACCCTAAAAACCTAACTTAGGAGTATTTGAAGTGCCAAAAGTCGTGGGCCCCCGCTTAAAAGTCACATTACATCAAATTTCCGGGGTTGTAACTTTGCATACAATCTCCTTTTTGGGCATATGATAGCCCATTGAAAGACCTATCCGAGGAATACAATAATAGTTGCACAAAAATTTATGATGAATTTTGGTAACCTAACATGGCCTCAAAACGCCGCTTAGGGCTCAAACGCAAATCTTAAGTTTAGGACCAAAACCGCTAAAAATAGTAAATTATCAAATTGCTAGAAAATTTGTTTTGAGTTAGTCGGAAAAGGTGGGTGGCCACCTATATTCACCTAGATCATAAACTTACCGAGAACCCAGAGTTGCAGGCACTGGAGTCGCAACTCCAAGAGGTGAAGAATTGAGTTGAAGCGATACAAGCGCAACTGAAGCCTCTTTTAGTTGTGGAAAGAATGAAGTGTTCCCAAGAGAAATGCATTGCACAAAAACAAATCCATACTATCCAAAAGAAGAAGAGTTATGGAGATAAATTAGAAACTCCAACCCGTAAAATACAAGGACTACCAAGTGTTTATAGAGGCAGAAGCGTCAGGAGCAGAACTCGAGCAAAGTTAACACTGTACAACAGTGCCTAGAAGGACCTGTTAATGATGAAGTCATTCAAGAATTTGCTTAACAAGAGCTTGTAGCACAATGGAGTCGAACCGCCTGCCGCTAAGCTCTTCACGCTCAAGCAGAACTTCCACATCGAGTGACTCTGACAAGCCAGGAGGTGTTGGGGGCCCATTCTTGTCCAAGTTTTGATGATTCAATGTTTTAATTTATTTTCGCACTCTCGACAACCCGTCAAGATGAAGCTTAAGACAAAGTAGACGCTAGCCATCTTGGTCTTTTGTTCCTTTTTGGGATTTGGGAATATGTAATGGGCATGGGATGTTAGCCCATGGGTTTACCCATGTTAGCCTATTTTATATGTATAAATAAATGTATAGGAAATGTAAAAGGGAGAATACAATGAAGGCATCTATGTGATGTTAATATGAAAGTAGGCTAAGTTCCAAGAGTTGAATCTGTGTGATCAAGAATTGTAAGGCTTCATGCATACTATGTGAGACTGGCAGAGCTATGCAAGCTATCAGAGCAAGACTGCGGGAAGGATTTTAGCCGAACGCATGAAAGAAGGGGATCTAGAGCTGTGCATCTTTTGTCCTATGGAGTAAGTGTTTTGAGGCTCCTCATGTAACCAATTGATCAACATACAGAAGAAGAGTTGGTGGACGAGTTGCTAGGTGGGGTGAACCACGTAAACACTGTGTTGTCCCTCTTTGTGCTTGTCTTAATGTATTTATAACTTCTTACAAGTTTCTTGATAGAGATAGATACATCCGCTATGTTTTGTGTATGTGTAATAATGTTAGATATTATCTATATGAAGGTTCTTAGTGTTTCATCTGCTATATATAACCTGCCTGTTATGATAAAGTGCTTAAATACATCATATATGAATGAATGATGCACCGTTATATCCAGCAAGAGTTGTTGGTTGAATGCTGATGAATTGTTGATGCTATGCTCAAGTATATTATAATCACATATCTTTGTCCCGACTAAGGTTGCAGACACTTACCTTTTGCAACCACCCCCGCTTCTACCTTGGGTGAGACTTCATCTTCTTCTCGGGTGTTTCCTAGCGTTGATAGCTAGGGTTTTGTTGGTGTGTTGTGGTAGCATTAAACCCTGGGTCTGCCACTGCGGCTAACAATGCCCACCCTTAAAAATATCCTTTTTCCTCAAGGATTGAGATGGGGAATTTATCATGAATGGTGTTTCCACTCCTCTAGTCGGGCATCTTCCGGTTGTGTGTCCTTCCAATGAACCAGAAATTCCTTGATAGTGCGTTGGAGTAGATGATGGTAACGTTGGTCTAGGGAATTCTGTGAATGTGACAAATGGAACCTTCTTCATCCAACTCGGAGAGAACCGGATTATGGAACCTAGTGTCATCAATTTCTTTAATAAGGAAACATGAAAAACAGGTGGTTTTTAGAGACCGTGAAAATTCAATTGGTAAAATACAGCCCACTCTCTGAGAATAATGCATGGACCATAACATTTGGGCCACATTTTCCGAAAAGTGTTTGATTTTGGAGGAAGTTTTATTGCATCTTGTGCAAACGACAAACAATTCCTCAGCCCTCAACAAATCTCACATTCAAAATGGACTCGATCTACTTGTTGTTTCCATGCAATTCTATGCCATGACCCAAATTTTCTTTGAGAGTATGGACGATGGTTGTGTGAACTATAAGAGTTTGATACACTTGTCAAACCTTGGAAACGTCTGGAACGTATGATATACTTGGTTTGAACCTTGGAGACACTAGGTATGTATGATACAACTGAAGGTGGTGATTGTTAATAAAATGCTTCAAAGGGAGTCATGCAAGGTGGTGTGGTAAGAAATGTTGTACCACCCTCATTTAGAAGGGTAACTATTGAACCTTATTGGATTCTATCTCTGTTAGATACAAAAAGCACCCCAAATAGGTTTCCAAACACTTGTTGACTACTTCGCCACACCAATCTCCAGGATGATATACGTGGTTGAGGTGTGATTTGGGTTCGAGTTGGAACAATTCTTTCCATAAAGTGCTAGTGAAAGTGGGATCATACCAAACACAATAGAATGAGGCATTCCATGGAGCTTGAAGACATGATCCATAAAAAATTGAGTTATGATGGAGGCAATGAAGAGGTGTTGAAGAGAACAAAAATGATCATTTGAAAGACGATCCACTACTACCATGACGATGATCGACTTGTTTGTTTGATTTAGGTAAGCTAATAATGAATTACATAGAAATATCTATCCAAAAGTAGGTGGGATCGGAAGTGGTTGGATTATTCCCTGGCTTTGAAGATATCTCCTTTATTGTGTCAGACATACATCTCACCACAAAAGGTGTGAATGTTCTGCTTTCATACCATCCCAAGCTAACCACCGAAGCTAATCTATGACACGAATGAGAGGGAAAAAAGAGGCCCATCTTCTTTATTTTTTCTTGGAAAGGGAACAAACCACCACATTTTCATTTCCTTTTGTAGATGATCTCATAATCATATCCAAAATTTTGGTTACCCATTTTTATTTCTCTCGAGAATAAATTCATTGTTCCGTAAAATACTTGAGACTTTGATGATCAATTTTGATGTGGAAGCATTTCCCCAACATATAAGGACACCAAAGATCCACAACATGAAGAATAGTCAACATTTACTTTTCATGTGGACCAGCCCAAATGGCACTAAAGACATTTTTTTTGCTGGTGAAAGCCAAAGCTCTACCATCTTACATGGGAACAACCCCAATTCCTTTCTCAGGCACATTAGAGTAAAAAGTCTGTTGAAGTTAGAGATCCAACTAGAGTAGTGCACATAGCCACTTTCAAATCTTGCAAGGAATGGTCGACTATCGAGTCCAATCAAAGCATTATTTTAATAGAGCATTGTGAGAGGAGTTCCATTTTTTCCATAATTCTTAACAAACTCTAGACATAGCTCGTCAAAACCCAAGAACACGTGAATATTTTTAGATTCTTTGGGTGTGACCAATCTTGCATAGCTTTAATTATCTTTGGATCCTACCCCACCATCCTTACAACAATATGTCCCATGTACTCAACTTTAGAGGATCCAAAAGCACGTTTAGATTGCTTAAGAAAAATTTTGTGATGAGACAATAGCTGGAGGACTTGATCCATTACGGGCAAGATTTGTTGCCAAGTTTTCTATAGATGATAATATCATCAAAGAAACCAAGAAAAAATGAGGGAAGAGGATGGAAGACATGAATACACCACTTTGAAAAGTGGAGGGACCATTACAAAAGGACACCAGCATAACCAAGAACTCATAGTGACCGCCATGGTTTTGAATGCATTTGAAATGTCTTCTATTTCATACTTAATCTTGTAGAGCGATGATCAAGTTTGGTAAAATACAGAGCACCAGTTATTTCATCCAAAAGTTCATCATCGATATGAATGGGAAATTTGTCTTCGATGGTGAGTTTTTGAGAGCTCGAAAATCGTGACATATGCACTAAGTACATTCTTTCTTGAGTACCGTGACTAATATAGAATAATAGGGGTTGGTATTGGGACAAATAACACCCACTTCTAACAATTCTTGAACAATATTCTCAATTCCATTCTATGGGAGTAGGGATGACGAGAATGGAGAAAATTTGGAGGAATATTTCCCAGAACAAGAGGAATGGAATGATCATGGACACCATGAGAAGGTGGAAGTCCCCTGGAGGGTTTGAAACACAACTTGGTGTTTCGAGATGATATATTGGAGGTCGATATGTACAAATGGTGTATCAATCGCGGTGAATGGTATGAAGTTGGGAAATAATGCTAGAATGACCTTTTTGAGTAGATTTTCCATTTGATCGGAATTGATGATCTCTGGTGACCTTCATAGATGCCTTGGAACCGGTGTTGTTGACACTCTGTCGAATTACATGTTTAATTTATGAAATCCATGGTGATGTAGTGGATGAGAGTGCGTAACAATTATGCACCAAGAAAAATGTCACAACTCATGTTAATAGAAAATAGATGAGATTTCATGATATTGACTCAATTTGAGGCGACATTTTCAAATCTACTCTCACATTTCATTACACCTCCATTGGCTATCGTGATTTGGAAATTATTAAATGGACGGATATAAAAATTGACTTCTTAGGCAATGTGGCGATGAATAAAATTATAGGTACTTCCACTATCAACCAGAAATGGGATGAATTTCTAGTTCTTAAAGTAGCCAATTAATTTGAGGGTTTGGGGAGTAGGGAAATTTGTGAGTGCATTGAGAGAAATCAATGGTTCAACTACCAATGGATCAGAGGGTGGAGGAAGATCCTATGGTGGGGGTAGCTCAGGTACATGAGACACATATGTCTATTCTTTAGAAACATCCTGGCTACATGCACATACAAATATGTTTTGTTCCTTACACTTGTGTCTCAAAAATAATTGTCATTACAATTATAACAAAGACCTCCGGCAGTTATCATTCATCCATTTCATCCCTGGTCAATTTTTTGGATCTTTAGTGGGGTGGAGGTAGTAGTGGGATTTATTTGTTTAGTGTGAGGAATAAAGGGTGTTTTTCTGTTTTGGGATGAGACTACTTTTTATTCTTCCTTGGCCATTCTCAGAAGTTTCCAACCAGTGATATGCTCCATGAGGACATGAGAACGCATTTCATCTTTGAGGTTGTTGATAAAACATTCTCAAAAAAATGTTTCATGCCCTTTGTTCTAAAAGCTAATTGCTCAAATGAAACTATAAACTCTTCCATCGAACAATTTATTTTGACTTGGTCAAACAACCTAAATTAATAGGAAAAATGTTCACTTGCCTCTCTCTATTACAAAAACTCTCAAGTCAAAAACTTCTCATGCCATTGAGTCCTATTTATACTAACTCCATCTACCAAAAGAACAATATCATAGAGGAAGCATTTGATTTATAATCCAGAGGGGTACCAGAGGTGTCTCGGTTTACCGTGACCTTAAAAATAGATTATTATTATTATTATTACTAGGTCTTATTAATATCGCCTTATTACATGGAAACTTGGTTCTTGAAACCCTCTAATGCTTTTGCTCTTTTTTAGTTTAATTTTATTCCAAATCTTTCCCTATTAAAAATTATTTGGTTTGCATATTTAAATGGTTAGAGAGTTTTTAAACAAGTTGAATTCATTTATACATTCAAATGCAATTTAAACAATAAAATATTGTTACAAAACCTAAAAACAAATATAAAATCAAGTACTAACTATAAATAAATTACTGATGAACAAATATAAAATTGTGATTAACCATAAATTACGTAAACCTTTGATAGGTTTTCAAAACCGCTAACCATAAATTACGTGAATCTTAAAAACAACAACAAATATAAAATTGCAATTAACCTTTGATAGGTTTTCAAAACGGCTAAGACCATCCATACCGACCTGATAATTTTTCTCAACGGCTACCACCATCCATGCTTATGGACTATAAATGGAAACTATTTGATTGTCACTTCTCCATCTCTTAAATTTGCGAAAGACGTGCACAACTAATCCATACAATTGTTGCACAACTAATCATCCACAACTAATCATCCAGACAATTACTTGGAAATAATGGAGATGTTAACTAGTTGTTAGCATCAGTAATAAGCACGGGTTGTAAGTGCCAGTTAGAAGATTCAGTTCTTAGTTAAGAGTCAGTTGTCTAGTTGTCTTTGCTTTGTATGTAGCCGACTCACGAGAGTCTTTTCCAATATAAAAGGATGTAATTTGTCTTCATTTAATAATGAGAAGTGAGCATAGCGTCACCGTGTTTATTTGCGGTATATTTTATCTCAATTACTGCAGGTCAATGGCAGAGCAAATGGAAGTAGCAGTTGTTGATTCGCGTTGGAACGATTTGCCTGAGGACTTAAAAAAGAGTATATTTGCGCGGCTACGGGTGGAATTTGTCTATACATATCGGAGCTTGTGCAAAGAATGGAACGCCCCTTTCTCTCATCCAAACACTTTAAGTAGAATGTGGGCAGATAAGTGCCCAGCAACAGTTGTTATGGTTGTTGCCAGTCATTCGAATGGAAATCCCTTGTTGGGCTTTCAGCTTCTACACATGGACATGGAGAGCCTGCTTCTCCCTTTCTTTCCTAAAGGAACAATTACCCTACCAGGCCCGTGTTAAAGTCAATTGCACAGAATCAGCCGCAGGCCTAATCTTGCTAGACTTCGTGGACTTGGAAGCCTTCGGTTTTCGCGCTACTGTTCGCGTCTGCAATCCTTATACGCGAACTTTCAACAAAACTTGAGCGCATGTCAGTGATATCAGTCGTCATCGATAAGTGCATGGTGCTCGATGGCGACGGGCCATCAGAATACAATTACAAAGTGGTGGCGTTGGGGTGGGACCGCTGGCGTCGAGAATATGAAGATGTATGTTTTGTGGAAATCTACGATTCCAGTGAAAGGACATGGAAGATCGCGGGATATCTTCCGCAGGAATTTAAGGCTGTTTAGACCAGACCATTTTGAAGGCAATCGCCGGATGGTTTATTGCGATGGTATATTCTACATTTTAGGGCACCAACCTGAGATGCCGTTGGGCATTGCGGGTTTTAGCATGCCATCAAATGGAAATGGAGGCCCAGAAACTCCCGTGTCAGTGCTTCTTGCGCCCTTCCCTCAAGGGCTGCTAAATGACCGCCTCTCCTCTCCTCGGCTGATCAAATGCGGGTCGCGGCTACTCATCGTTTCGGTAATGAGAGAGGGGATTAGTATTTGGGAGTTTGAGAATGACCACCGCCGCCTCATCCGTTCATCAAACTCATCATCATGGAGGTGGCAGGAGATTGCAAAGACGCCTGCGTCGATGTGGGAGGATTTTTTGAGGACTACAATTTTGGTAAATTTGGAGGAATCCATTGAGTGCATAGGAGTAGGGGATCACGTGTGCGTCTTACCACAGGGGACTCGTAACATTCCCAACCAAGAAGGGGTAACAGTGCTGGTTTATAATTTAACTGAACGCTCATGGAGGTGGACTACCCGATCTCCTAACGACCACAAGCATCCACTAGACGTTTTGCCACACAATCACACCAGCATCGCCTTTAAACCGTTTGAGTGAAACAGACTCCCTTACCATTTAGAATTTTCCTGCAATTTTTTGAATTTACATATGTATTTTTTAATATATTTTCTCTATTAATACCAAGAGGGGTGGGTATTAATAGAGAAAATATATTAATATATATTTTTTTATTAATGTGAAGAAGGTGGGGCATTAATAGAAAAAATATATTAATATATTTTCTTTATTAATGGGTGAAGTATTAATAGAATAAATATATTAATATATTTCATTTATTACATTCTGACTATTAATATATTTTTTGAGTTTACATATTCATTTCATTTTGAATTGGACATTTTTGTTTGAGTGGAACAACCTCCTTTACCTCAAATAGTTTCTTTACCTTTATGAATTTTCATACATTTTTTGAATTTACATATGTATTTTTTGAGGTTACATATTCATTCATGTATAACTAGTGAAAGAATCTCTCTCCCTATATTTTTTAATTTTTTCTTTATTATTTTTTATAATTTTTACTTCAATTATTGCATTTGCACCGAAAGTAGTGAGGCTTTACAATTTAATATAGAGGTTGTCCCTTTCTTGTGATCTTAGATTGACTTTTAACATTAATACCAAGTGACTAATACCATAATTTTAGTTAATTAGTTTTCCAATAAAAATACCATGGGAAATCTTTTTCTTATTTAAAAAAACTCATATAATGTATGTCAATTTCTAAATTTTTCTGTATTAAATCCCCCCCAAAATTGATATATAATGTATATTTTTTTTAGATCCTAAAATTCATTTAATAAGGCATTTCCATCCTTTTCCATGTGTTTTGTAGCATGTCAACAATGAAAAGTTGTTAATAAAACATTAAAATTGAAAATTCTATGAAGTTGAAAAAAAAACATGATAGTAAAATTACAAAAGCTTCTTCAAATTAAAAAATAATTATTTTCAAGACTACATACAAGCCCATTATCAAGTTAGAAAAATACTATGAAAAATGAGGCATATAAACATTGAATCTAGTGAGAATGGAAAAAATTCAATAAGTGAGCCTAAAATCCATTACAATAAGTAGTTAAAGAAACATTAAAATGTACCTAATACTAAGTGCATCTCACAACAACCCAGTAAGAAGTAATGCCAAAATCAATAACCCAAAAACTTTGATCGAATGAAGGAGATATCAACCAATATGTTGAACTAGTATTACCTACACTAGAAGGAAATTGAGAACAATGTCACATCCTAATTAGAGCACCCACATAGCTTGAAAATCCAATCCATTACTTTCCACTTGAAATTGAGGATATAGATCTCATCTACATACTACTTAGGAGATCCAAGAATGATAGAGTGTAGCAAAAATCATTATTTCCTAAGCCTAGACTTATATAATTTACATTAAAGATAATCCATAATCAAGTATGAGTGTATAGAGATAAGTTTTTCAATTTTATTGGATAACAAATAATTATTTCAATTTATAAAATTTATTACATATGATTTGGATAGAAGAAGGGAAGTTTATTCAATGTTACAATGAAGTGAAATAATCAAAATATTTCTAAAACAAGTAAAAGAGATAAAGATAATTTTTATAATAAATAAAAAATAATTTTAAAATAAATAATCAAATAAAAAATTATCTTGAAATTTAAAAGAAATATCTTTAACTATAAATAATGAATAATTTTATGATGAGAATAGCATAAATAAAAAAATATAGTGCCTACTTTAAATTATCTACTATAATAAAAAAAATATAGTATATACTTTAAATTATCTACTATGATAAAAAAGTATAATATATTTTCAAAATAAATTTTAATATTATAAATTCAAAGAAATCTACTCCTTGATTATTGTAAACAAAAAAAATGATTTTATTTAATGCCTTAGAGGAAGATTTGGGTATCAACTAATTATATAAAGAGTAACACATTTATAATAAAATCAAATAATTTAAAATGATAGCATTACCAAAAAAAATCTAAATGAGAAATTGAATAGAGCAGATTAAATATAAATAAATTGTAAAAAAACTATTATTAAATATTGTTTATTAAAAAATCTAAATGAGAAATTGAATAGAGCAGATTAAATATAAATAAATTGTAAAAAAACTATTATTAAATATTGTTTATTAAATGAAAATAAAAACTTATTTTCCTACATGATAATAAAATATTAAATATTATGAAGTTAATCAAATAATAATTTTAAAAATTAATAATTTAAAAAAAATATTAAAAAAAACTATCTAAATAATATTTATATTGATTTTCTTAATTAATCAAACTTTAAACTAAATTTTATAAAATAAAAAAATTAACCAAATCACTTTTTTATAAAATAGAAAAATTAAACTTTAAAATTTTGACAAATCCAAAATCTTACAACCTTATTTACACAAACCCTTTTCACTTTCTAAAGTTTTTACAAATCCAAAATCTTACAACCTTATTTACACAAACCCCTTATTACCTTTTACCATGGTCAGATCCAAAATCAAATAGCAATAAAAATTCTTCTAATTTGGGAAGAGTAGAAGCCAGAAACTCCATGTTCAAATCCAAAACGTAACAGCAAAATAAAAGTTCTTCTAATCTTGCAAGAGTAGAAGACAGAAACCTAATTTTAAAACACAGAAACCTAATTTCTATTGAGGTAAGCCATTTTAGACCTGCTAATTGGTTATAAGTTAATTCATGCTCGGATAGTTATTTCTACATTTCAATATAATTAATTCCCGCTCATTAGCCCAATTCAAAGCAGCAACATATGATAATGAAGCCCGCAAATCCAAATCTAAATGAGGGACATATGATAATGAAGCCCGAAAATCCAAATCTAAATAAGGGACTCTTCAATTTTCATGATAGTTATTTGTATATTTCAATATAATTTATCCCCGCTCATTCGCCCAATTCAAAGCAGCAGTAAATCCAAATCTAAATCTAAATGAGGAACCCTTCAATTTTCATGCAAAGGAATTTAGTTCTCTTCTTCATATTATCAGCATCAATTACAAAGCTGGCAGACACTTATACTTGGCTCAAGCTCAAACGGTATATCTTTGTGATTGTCTCTGATAGGGAGGTTCTTGCTCAATAGAAAACCTAATCTGCATGTTAACATTCACACATTCACGCGTTCAATATTTTCTTATTTTCTTTTCCTTACTGGCTGAGGATCTCGCTTTCCGTCGTTGTTCCCCGTTGCGGCGCAGGCGCTGCAGTCGCCTTTGGCATTATTTCCTCCTCGATGCCTTTCGGAAGTTTCTCACAACCACCGGCTTGAGAGAAACATGAGATGTGAGAGAAGACGATATTCCCTTTTGCTTACCGGCTGAGGACTGGCTTCTCGTCGTCCTTCGTGGTGGTAACGCATGCCCAGGCGCTGCAATCGCCTTTGTCTTTATTTCCTCCTTCTCAATGCCTTTGGGAAGTTTCTCACAACCACCGGCTTGAGAAACATGAGGTGTGAGAGAAGATGATATTTTCTTTTGCTTGCTGGCTGAGGACTGGTTTTTCCTCGTGGTTCCCGGTGGTGGTGGCGCATGCGCAGAAGCTGTAGTCGTATTTGGCCGTATTTCCTCCTCTCAATGCCTTTGGGAAGTTTCTTACAACCACCGGCTTGAGAACCAGAAGACGACGAAAAAATTCGGTTTTCATGGGGCCCAAATGATCTCCCTCCGAAAATATGACTTGTTCCACTGTATTCATTCAAGAATGTCGTCTCCATATCATATATTTGATTATTGAGGGCCGAAATATCATCACGAAGCTTCTTTTGGTGTGCAGAGAGTGAGTCCACTCGATTCTGCAGACGATCACCAAGTTCAGACTTTCGATCCTCCACCATTGTAACTCCGAGATAGATATCGATCGAGATAAACCTGACGCTCACGTCACCAACGGACAAGATCTCTATTGATCAGAAAGAAATTGAAATGAGAACACAAGGCAACTCGGAATAGCTATGGCTTTAGGGGCGCGTTCCTCGGCCCATTCATATGATTAGCATTGACGCCTAACTGCAATAGATTAATTTTATTCTCACTGTTCTCTAGGCATCGACATTAATATAGTTCAACAAAGCTTAAATGCCAACCAAACTTTGCAGTCCAAGGTACTTGAAATTGTACCCGTGAAAAGTATTTGAAGTTCTACCGTTGGAAGGTATTTGAAGTTGTACCGTTTGGAAAACGTATTTAACGGTAGGACTTCAAATACCTTCCAACGGTACAATTTCAAATACCCATCTAAAACTTATTTAAAGCTCCATCATTGAATATAATTATGCAATTTTCTTTGATGATGTAATTTAAAATACTATAAAATAAGACTATAATAAGTTTTGCCTCCTCAATTTAAAACTAAAACCATTCAAAGCTTTAATCTCTATGCTTTCCATGTGGTCAATAGATTGTGTAAAAAAACATTTAAATCTTTGATCTATCTGCTCTTTAAAGAGACATTTACATTTAACCCTCACTTCAATTTTCTTCGATTTTTTCGACTTAGTCCATTTGCACAACAAATCCACTCTCTGTTCAATCCACTATCTAATCCTAATTGGCTCGGTCTAAATTGTTTTTTTTTAATAATTATTCTTTAAATAAAATAGAAACAACCATACAAGTTCTATATTTTGATTATGTACATGTTGTAATGAATCATAAAAAATAAATTAAGACACATAATATATTGACATTTCAAGAACATGAACATGGTTCTAGGTATCGGGAGGGCACTAAGAACTAGTAGGAAAGGGTCTTCCCCATTTATATATGAAATGAAGTAGGGTAGCAAAGAAGTCTTGGGATTTGTTTGATGTCTCGTTGGGATTAGGTTTTTTTTAAGAACTCATCTCTGTTACCTCTGTCATTGATCCTTCTATTTTCTCAAACCCTTGGCCAGTCGTCCAATTTTATATTTTATGCAGGCCGCAACCATGAGCACAAATCGCAACACTTAGAGCGGTTTGATATGGACTCAAATCAAGCGAGCGACCAAGTTCAATTTTTAGAAGAGGAAATTCCATTCAAAGTTTAGATTTGCGGCCCTCAGACGATCATGATCATAAAGTCACGCCAAGTTTAATGTCAGATAAAGGCCCGAAGTCGCGAGGTCAATCCTAGCAGTTGGCGCTGGGAAGGGCACGTGGCGAAAGATCAACATTTTGTGGCTTTGGAACTCGAGAAGTGCATAGGTAAGGTTGTTAGAACTCATGAAATGATTTGGACCATTCAAATTAGAAGGGCACATGGCGCAAGATGAGCGATTTCACGGTTTAGCGAGTCGAAAAATCCCAAGGGAAGAATCATAAGGACTCGCAAGGTATAAACTCACGAAATGATCTGGGTCATTAGATTGAGGAAAGTCGTGGACCATCGATCTAAAGCAAGTGTTGAATCAAAAATCGAGAGAAGGGAGGTGAGTAACCTTTCAACTTCCCAAGAAGCAAAATCCCAATACGATGAAGATTATATCTGGACTGTGGATCTTATAGGGACAAGTAGCAGTCGATCTGATGGTTCGCAAAAGTGAATTTCAAGAGTTTTGGGAGAAATCGTGGACGTCGGATGCATAGCAGATCCGACCGTCGATATGAAGAAGAAAAATTTCACATATTGGGTATTGGGAGAGTGTATTCAAATGATGTGAAGGCCCTGAAATGTGAAATCACGATGCGCCCAGGAGTTGGGCTTGTGGTCATGGCTCAAGGTTGCATGCAGGAAAAATGGGGTGAAGGAGAAGCTGGTACCAAGAGCTTTGGGAGTGCGAAGGAAAGAGTGTGAATTTTATGATACCTACACCAAAAGTTGAAGATGCTTGTGTAAGTTAAAGAGCGATACCATCATGGTTTCAAGGTGTCGAGTTGACTCGAAGGGTCGCTAGCAGCGCATGGTAGATCCCTGGGTGTTAAGTCTCGTCCTGGTATCGATGAAAGAAGCTAATGAAAAAAGGAGTGGTGGCTGAAAACTCAGCTCACTCCATAAATGGAAGGTATGGACGATCCGACCGTGGGGATTGAACCATCAGCCCGTGGCACTCCTGGGAGCAGATTTTCCTGCAACACCCATGCTGATATGATCTGGCGTCTGACAGAAGAATGCCCACACAGTCTGACCGAGTGGGCATCGACTGGAATCTTTGAATGCAGGGGTCTCATCACACTCCTAGTAGTTGCAACAGTTTTGAGTATATATATAGAGTTTCGATATTTTGTTATGCTCGATGGTCGAGCTAAGCTCTCATATTGTAATGTTTTAATGAAGCTCTGGTTCTTTGGTTATGTAACATGATATGAGACTTCTTGTTTAATGAAAGTCATCTTCTATTTCCATCTTACTTGCGTCTGATACTGAATGTTCATGATCGAAGGATTCACATGGATTGTGGTGATTGTGTTGTAATGAATGTTTGATTGTAGTGCAGTTATAGCGTTTTCAGTTTCCTGAAACTTCGAATTCAAGAGGATCTTGTTTTCAGAGTTTTTCCTCCTTAGGCTGCTAGAAGACCTACTGTTTGGAGCAGACCTTTACATCTTCTCCTCAATTTCTTCCTCCTACTCACCCTTACTAGAACTTATTGGTTGAAGTTGATCAAGACCTCATTTGCTTGTGCATACTGCCCCAGTTTTCTGAGTTAAAACAATATTCTCTCGATTTTGCCCCATTTGACCTCTTTAAATGCATTAACCGTGGCATATAAACTGATGGGTACTGGGCTTACCTCTGTCGCAATACAAAGGTGACTTCTGATGCTAACATTTCTGGCGTCGCTACCGGGGACGAATTGAAGATTTTCCCTAGGATAGAATAAGAAAGCTTACTGATTATGAAGGTGCATCAAAAGTGAGTACCATTGAAGATTTCAACCTACACCTGATGAATCCACTGTTTGGCGACTCCACTGGTCTAACTCCACAGTTTCAGCTGCCTCCGAAAGGTAGACACATGAGGTCTCATCCACAACTGCCTCTAACCACGCCTAAGGCTAACCCAGAGAAAATTATTAGGAAAGGACAGACCCCTCAAGAAGGAGCTTCAGGTCACTATTTCTGTTTCTCTTGTTATCCCATCTGTTGAAGTTTCCAGAACTTTGAATTTCAAAATTTTTTCGGCTAATTTCTCTTCTCTTGGTCTCGTTTTGGAAGGAGAAATCTTCGACACTCTTGTCTCTCCTGAAGTTGTACCATGGCTCAGACCCATGACCTTAGGAGACTTCCCCACCCTTGGCTTTATTACTCCTCCTCTTGTTTGAGTTGCTGCAACATAAACCTCTGTTCCTACCAACTCTGCAACCTTTTTCTCAAACACTCAGTTGTTTCCCTTTTCCCCCAGAAGCACAATTCCAGTCTCACTTGTCCAAACTCCATCTCCACCTTCTTCTCCTCCTATTTACACTCCAATGGCAAGAGAAAATCCCCCCAGGACTAGAATGGAAGATATAATAGCTGCTAGGTATGCCCCTCTTCTTTTGCCTCAACCTCTGAATGCCCTCCTAGTGGATGGCTACTTTAAGCAGTTACCCAAGTTCATAGGCGAGGGAGACATAACCGCAAAATAAATCCTTGAATCCTTTTACAACTTTACATATTTTCATGTCATCATGGATGAGGATTTGTGTTCATAGCCTTGAGGGAGAGGCTAGGAAGTGGTTTAGGGCCTTGCCTCCTAGATCTATCGATGGGATTGAAGCCCTAGATGAAGCCTTCTTAAAGAATTGGGGGGATAGAAAGGAATTCCTTTACTATATTACAGAGTTTGGATCACTGAAGAAAAAGGAAGGGGAATCTGTTTTTGACTTCTCAAATAGAGTTAATAAAATGTATAGAAAAATTCCCACTGAGGTTAAGCCTACAGAAACCTCTGCAAAGATTACTTATTCTAGTTCTTTTGACCTTGATTTTTGCCTCCTGTTAAGAGAAAGGAATGCTACCTCCTTGCCTCATATGCAAGATGCAACCATTGAAGTAGAATCCAATATTATGGAAGTTGATGAGCTTAGGAGTAAGGATGACAGGGACAGAAGAAGGGGAAGGTTTTAAACTTCAACCTCTTCCTCTGCTTAACACCCTCAAGATGATGAGGATATCAAATTAGTAAAATAACTTTCTACTGATATGGAGAAGGTAAAACTTGAAGCAAGACAAGCCTATAAAAGTACTCAAAACACTAATAACAGAGGTACCTTTAGCAAGCCTAATAATGCTCCTTAGATACTTCCTAGAGATCAAAGATGTCGGGATAGAGATGATCAAAGAATTCAAGCCCCTCTCCAAAATAACCTTGTCACTGATGAAGAAGAAGAGGAAGAGGAGGTTGATCCAGAAATCCATTGTCTTGGGGATACCTTCTCATTTCCCCATTTAACTCAATCTGCATACGAGGAGTCTCTAATGGACAACCAACTAAATGAGCTGAGGAAAGGGGAAAAAACCAACCACACTCCAAACAGAAAGAAGGGAAATCAGACATCCCTGATCAACCTACAGGAGCAGAAAAACCTACTAAATATATTGCAGACCGAAGCAAGGAAAAGAAGGCACAGACCAGACCACCAGTGGCCAAAAGTCTTGTTCCAGAAGTGAGATAGATTCTAAAGCACCCCTCCTCTTTCAACTTTGAGCAAGAAATACAAAATATTATAAGCCTTGTACCCATTTCAGCGTTGGTCAATCATGAAGACTTCATAAGGTGCCTCTCCAAATTTTTGCAACATGAACCTTCGTCTCATTCCACAGACTCAGTGAACCTCCAAGATGAGAATCCTGCAGTCATCCTAGGTCCTTTGGTGGAAGATAGAGACAATTCATCCCCTCCTTTATATACTTCATTGAACATACATGATAAGGTGTTGCACAACTGTTTGATGGATTCAAGGGCATCTCACAATCTTATGCCTAAGATTTTCATGGAAGAGCTCGGTTTGGAGATTACAAAAGCCTACCATGACCTGTATTCTTTCGACTCCAATAAGTTCAAGTCCCTTGGGGTTATAAAATACTTAGTTGTATCTCTATTCTAGCTGCCAATGAAAAGCGTGATCATGTACATCGTGGTAGCTAGCGTCCCCCCCTAAGTTCGAGATGCTTCTGTCTAGATCTTGGATAAAAAGACTAGGAGGAACTTTGCAGATGGACCTCACCTATGCTACCATTTTGGTGTTTGGGGGTGAGCATAGGAGTCTTTACATGGAAGCTCAGTTGGCCTACATGATTAGTGATGAAGAAAACCCCACGAACCATCCTATCTTTGCTCATGAAACATATTTGGGATCTTGTTTGTTGCAACTCACCGACGCTCCTGAACCTCCTCTAGAGATCAAAACGTGGCCTATTACTTTTTGTGAAAGTTCCCCTCCTATCACCTCTTTGTGGAAAATGTTCTTCGATGGAGCCTCTTCTAAGGAAGGTGCTAGTGTTGGAGCCTATTCTAAGGAAGGTGTTGGTGCTGGTGTTTGAGTTTACATATTCATTTCATTTTGAATTGTCTTACATTTTTTTTTAGTGAAACAACCTCCTTTACCTTTTTAAATTGTCATGCATTTTTTGAATTTACATATGTATTTTTTGAGGTTACATATTCATTCATGTGTAATCAGTGAAAGAGTCTCTCTCCTTATATTTTTTAATTTGTTTCTTTACTATTTTTTATAATTTATACTTCAATTATTGCACTTGCACCGGAAGTAGCGAGGCTTTATAGTCTAATATAGAGGTTGTCCCCTTCTTGTGATCTTACATTATATAACGATATCACTTGACATTTAACATTCGTACTAGGTGACTTATACCATAATTTTAGCTAATTAGTTTTCCAATAAAAATACGATGGGAAATCGTTTTCTTATTTGAGGAAACTCATTTAATGTTTGTCAATTTCTAAATTTTGGTGTATTAAATCCTCCCAAAAAATTGGTATATAATGTATATTTTTTTAAGATCCCAAAATTCATTTAATGAGGCATTTCCATCCTCTTCCATGTGTTTTGTGGCATGTCAACAATGAAAAGTTGTTAATAAAGCACTAAAATTGAAAATTCTATAAAGTTGAAAAAAAAAACATGATAGTAAAATTACAGAAGCTTCTTCAAATTCAAAAATAATTATTTTCAAGACTACATACAAACTCATTATCAAGTTAGAAAAATACCATGAAAAATGAGGCATATAAACATTGAATCTAGTGAGAATGGAAAAGATTCAATAAGTGAGCCTAAAATCCAACACAATAAGTAGCTAAAGCAACATTAAAATGTACCTAATACTAAGTGCATCCCACACCAACCTAATAAGAAGTAATGCCAAAATCAATAACCCAAAAACATTGATCCAATGAAGGAGATATCAACTAATAACATTCACTATGGAACATGATCTCTTTAATGGTGTATAATTCACTTTAGATTATTTTAGAAATATGTTGAACTAGTATTACCTACACTAAAAGGAAATTGAGAACAATGTCACATCCTAATTAGAGCACCCACATAGCTTGAAAAGCCAATCCATTTCTTTTTACTTGAACTTGAGGATACAGATCTCATCTACATACTAATTAGGACATCCTAGAATGATAGAGTGTAGAAAAAATCATTATTTCCTAAGCCTAGACTTATATAATTTACACTAGAAATAATCCATAATCAAGTATGAAAGTATAGAAATAAGTTTTTCAATAAAATTGGATAACAAATAATTATTTAAATTTATAAAATTTATTACATATGATTTGGATAGAAGGAGGGAAGTTTATTCAATGTTGCAATTAAGTGAAATAATTAAAAGAGATAAAGATATTTTTTATAATAAATAAAGAATAGTTTTAAAATAAATAATTAAGTAGAAAATTATCTTAAAATTTAAAAGGAATATCTTTAATTTTTATGATGAGAGTAGCTAAGCACTTGCCTGCGCAGACAACCTGGATGAAGGAGTAATGAGGGTCTTGTGGGGTCTCGTTGTTCCGCTCCCATCTATAAGTGCTCCACGGTGGCTACTCAACAGCTCCTACTAACTAAATAGCACACTATTGGCACCGGCATGCTACTTTTGTTGCTTTATCTGATAATCATTGGCAAGTGGGTCTAGCAAATTATTGCTTAGAGAATAAAATACATGTTCCTGGTGCAGTTCATCCTCTTGAACGAAAACCATACCAATGGTTGATTCAATTGTGACTATTAGTCTCATCTGGGGTCGTCTTATTTCTTGGCTTTTTTTTCCGGCCAACTCTTCATTATATAAGGGGGTTTACCAGGTATTTATATAAGGGGGTTGATCAGGACTTGAGGTTTATAAGGACCTTACTGGCTGGCTGGCCGGAGAATGAGACTCAGGTGTTTACATCCTAGGATTGAGTATGAGATAGGGGTTTATTAACCAGATCCATGCGCTAGGAACTGTATTTAAAAGGAATATCTTTAATTTTTATGATGAGAGTAGCATAAATAAGAAAATATAGTAACTACTTTAAATTATCTACTATAATAAAAATATATAATATGTTTGATAGAAGTTTTTAAAGGAAATTTTAATATTATAAATTCAAAGAAATTTACTGCTTAATTATTGTAATTTTTTTTTTAAAATAAACATGATTTTCTCAAATACCTTAGAGAAAGATTTGGGTATCAACTAATTAGATAAAGAGAATAACACATTTATAATAAAATGTGTTATTGATACAAACAAAAAATCAAATAATTTGAAATGATAGCATTACCAAAAAAATCTATATGGGAATAGAGCAGATGAAATATAAATAAATTGTGAAAAAACTATTATTAAATATTGTTTATTAAATGAAAACAAATACTTGTTTTCCTGCATGATAATAAAATATTAAATATTATAAGCTAATCAAATAATAATTTAAAAAATTAGTAATTTAAAAAAAAAATTAAAAATAACTATCTAAAAAATTATTATTAAATATTGTTTATTAAATGAAAATAAATACTTGTTTTCTTGCATGATAATAAAATATTAAATATTATAAAGCTAATCAAATAATAATTTAAGAAATTAATAATTTAAAAAAAAATATTAAAAATAACTATCTAAATAATATTTATATTGATTTTTTTAATTAATCAAACTTTAAACTAAATTTTATAAAATTGAAAAATTAACCAAATCACTTTCTAAAATTTTGACAAATCCAAAATCTTACAACCTTATTTACACAAACCCTTTTAGCTTTCTAAAATTTTTAGAAATCCAAAATCTTACAACCTTATTTACACAAACCCCTTACTACCTTCTACCATGGTCAGACCCAAAACCAAATAGCAATAAAAATTCTTCTAATTTGGGAAGAGTGGAAGCTAGAAACTCCATGTTCAAATCCAAAACGTAACAACAAAATAAAAGTTCTTCTAATTTGGCAAGAGTAGAGGACAACAACCTAATTTTAAAACACAGAAACCTAATTTCTAGCAAAATAAAAGTTCTTCTAATTTGGCAAGAGTAGAAGAGAGAAACCTAATTTTGAAACACAAAAACCTAATTTCTATTGAGGTAAGCCATTTTAGACCTGCTAATTGGGAATAAGTTAATTCATGCTCGGATAGTTATTTCTACATTTCAATATAATTAATCCCCGCTCATTAGCCCAATTCAAAGCAGCAACACATGATAACGAAGCCCGCAAATCCAAATCTAAATGAGGGACTCTTCAATTTTCATGCTCTGATAGTTATTTGTATATTTCAATATAATTAAAATCCAAATCTAAATGAGGGACCCTTCAATTTTCATGCAAAGGAATTTAGTTCTCTTCTTCATATTATCAACATCAATTACAAAGCTGGCAGACACTTATACTTGGCTCAAGCTCAAATGATATAGCTTTGTGATTATCTTTGATAGGGAGGTTCTTGCTCAATAGAAAACCTAATTTGCATGTTAACAGCTACAAAGGCGCATTCTAACCACTACACATTTACACAACTATTAGGCTGTGTAGACCTAAGACAATAGTAGCTATACTCATCTTAAAAATATTCAGTATCGAAAACCTAATGACACATTCACGCGTTCAATATTTCCTTATTTTCTTTTCCTTACTGGCTGAGGACCGGATTTCCGTCGTTGTTCCCCGTTGCGGCGCAGGCGCTGCTGTCGCCTTTGGCATTATTTCCTCCTCGATGCCTTTGGAAAGTTTCTCACAACCACCAGCTTGAGAAAGAGGAGATGTGAGATAAGTGTTAAATATAATGTAACCTCAATAGTCTGACAGTACACTGCCAGCTGTCCTCGTCAGCTGTACTTTCTATTTTTGTCTTGCTTGAGCCTATTTAGCTCAACCATTTCACATTGCATTGTAATCTCTTCAGTACTGCTTCATACATTTCAATATACTGTTCTATTCTTTTCTCTCTACATTTCTCTTTGCTTCACAATTTATCATGGTATTAGAGCTTCAGTAGTAAGCCTCTTCACACAGTCCGGAGAGCAACACGATCCTCACACCGCAGAGCTTCACGAATCTTGAGAGAACGCGACACAAACTTTTCAAAAAGCTTGGAGAGTTGTCCATACTACTCTCAAAAGATCAACGTAGGAAGCTTGCAGAGGAAGCAGAGCGTACAACGCTCGAAAGATCGAGGAAGAAGAGAGTGCAGAAGAAGAAACTTTAAAGATTCTTGTAACTTTCAAGAATCGTCAAAGATTGACGAAGAAGAGCTGCAGGAGGCGAGAACTCTTGAAGAATTCAAAGAATTCGTTCAAATTCGTTAAAGATTCCTGCAGGAGGATGAATCGTTCAAAGATTTATGGGAAATCGCTCAATCTATCAAAGATTGTAGCAGAGAACGAAGAACTCGTGAAATTCTTTCAAATCTTTGAAAGATTCACGAATCTTTCTTCCATAGGAGCAAAGAACACATTCTATGTTCAAAGAACAACCATTGAAGTCGTAAGATTCGGCTTGCGAACGGATCCGAAGTGGGAAACCAGTTCAGAAGGGACGAGGAGAGAGCGGAAAAGGTGAAAGAGTTTCAGCCGTTAGATCTTATGTAGAGGCCCGACAACCATTGGATCAGCGAGAAAGTGCACGAGGTTTAGTCCTCTGAAGTGCACACGAGAAATTTTGGACTTGTGAAGTCCCGACATCATCTAGATCGTCCATCAAGAAACATGTGGCAAGATCGTGGCACTTCGCTGACTCGCAGGTGTAAAGGTCAGAAGACATGTCGTGAGAATTTGCGAATCGCGATATCACGAGCCATTTTGGACCGTTGGATCATGAAAGATTGTGAGCCGTCGATCTTATCACATCGCAACATCGGTAATCGAGAGTTGGATGCGCAAAGGTGATTGCACTCCAAAAAATCCGATACGCGATATCGCGAAATCCCGAGAGGACTTGTGAGTTGTCCATCTCAGAGAATAGGTGGCAGCAGATCCAAGTGCCGTCAAATCAGAATTTCAGAGTTTGTGGTTTTGAAAGACCGTCGCAACAAGAGTTCTAAACTCGTGAAATCGGGACTCACGATATAGCGATAAGATCCCAACCGTCCATTTGTTTGGACACGTGGAGGACATCAAGGAAACCGTCGGCATTTCGGCAATCGCGGTTTCAAGTTGTTAGAGAAATTTGGAGTCACGAACTCGCGAAACGCCGAGGACAGTCCATCTTGAGGGGATGCGTGGCGTCAATCCGAGGACATGGGAAAAATCCCGAAAGAGGAGAGTCCATTGGCGCATCGCGATTCCTGAGAACAAAGGATCGGGTTTCTTTATGGTGAAAACCCCGTAAACGATTGGAGCCGTCCATCTGGAGGAGACACGTGGGCGAGATCGGGAGAGTCAATCAGCACATTGGGATTCAGCGTTTCGCGAATCCTAAGGACAAGAAACATGATCATTTCGGAACTGCGAAGTCCGAAATCCCGACAGGAGGAAAGCTCCGCTTTGGGGCCTAGCTGACATCATCTCATCAAAACAAGGGATCGGGAATCTCCACGGTGAAAACCCCGAAGCAGACTTGAGCCATCCATCTATTGAGGACGCGTGGCAGAGATCGAGGCTTTCGGAAAATTTCCCGAAAGCAGAGTCCATCAGCATTACGGGATTCAGAAAATTGCGGATCCTGGAGACGACAAGTTCGAAACAGAACAAATCGCGGAATCACGAGGAGAATTCAGGACCATCCAATATAGAAGGATGCGTGGCGAAGATCAAAGCATTCGGGGAAAGTCCCAAAAGGAAAGCGCCATCGACAAATCAGAGATCGGGGAATCAAGGAGTCAGAAGAGCTCGTCATCAGAAATTGTGAAATACCGATTCGCGATATCCCGATAAGATCTGGACCGTCAGATCGCAGGAAGATCTAGACCGTTAAAATTGTCCAAAGGCAACTTTCGCATTTTGGCAATTTGAAAGGCAAAAAACCTGAAAATCTCGTAGCGCTTTAACATTAAGGCGCGTGGTCACATTGCACCGTGACAAAGGCAAATTCAAGGCCGATAAGCTCCCTTTGGCCATCGACAAATTGGCGTTTCGGCGATCGTGTTGAAATAATGTAACTGCGAAGAGCATTCTTATTATTGGATTAAATCCCCATTGTGGATTAATCATTATTATTATTTTGTTAT
>SNQJ01S0079352.1:8669-32144 GCA_010110895.2 Picea sitchensis | reverse complement strand
TTTTTTTTATAATTTTTTTATCATGTTAATTTTATTTATAAAAATACATATTTCAATTTTAAGTTTTTGTTTTTTTTAAATGTTTTTAATAATTTTTATTATTAATATTATTTTTATATATTAAGTTAAAAAAATAATTATTTAAAATAAAAATAAATAATATATATATACAATTTATATCAATATTTGATATTGATTTGAATACCATATAATCAATAAATAAATACTAATTATACATTATATGCATACCATATATATCTTATACTTTATAATATATAATATAAAATTAAGATAACATATTTTTGATATAATATTAAACAATATTCAATTTAAAACTATTTGATAGTTAAATATAATTAAATGTTTTATAATTTAACAATATGACATAACATTTTCTTTCTAAGATTTTGTTGGAGTCAAGTTCACTTTCAGTTGACAAATATCTTATTTTCAAAGTAATTTGTTGTAATAGTTTAGTTACTTGAACCCTAATTGTAGGGATAGCATGGCATCCATATCATACACATATTTTTTATTATGATTTATTTTTATTTTTTATATAAATTTGTTATCATGTTAATTTTATTTATAAAAATACATTTTCAATTTTAAGTATTTGTTTTTTTAAATGTTTTTAATGATTTTTATTATTATCGATATCTTTTCTATATATTAAGTTTAAAAAAATAATTAATTTTAAAATAAAAATAAATAATATATATAGTTTTTATCAATAATTGATATTGATTTGAATACCATATAATCAATCAATAAATACTAATTATATATTATATAAATACCATATATATCTTGTACTTTATATAATATAAGACTAAAATAATATATTTTTGATATAATATTAAACAATATTCAATTTGAAATTATTTGATAGCTAAGTATAATTAAATGTTTTATAATTTAATAATATGATATAATATTTTCTTTGCAAGATTTTGTTGGACTCAAGTTTACTTTCAGTTGGCAAACATCTTTTAGAGACATTTGCATTCGTAGGTAGTTTTGTTTGGTGAGTCCATGTTAGTGTGATCATGAATTCCTTCGATAGTATTTGACATTGTTTGAGAGTTTCTTCTTTGTATACCTTTTGGAAACTTCGTTGCATTTTTTGTTTTGATAATGAGGTTAGTTTTGAGACAACTTTTTATCAATTATGGTGACATGACATTCATATGCAATTCCTAGCGAAAGGAACATTGTTGATCAGAGATGCCAAGTTGTTAGATATGATCACTTATTCTAATTACATAATTGTTTTAGTCACCTTATGGAAAAATATATGATATACATTATATATAAAATTTTATTTTTTTCCTTTATTTCTAGTAGCTAATGCAAGTATTGTTTTTTGTATATATAAGAAGTATCTCTTAAAAACATGATGTAACATTCAATGGAACTTATGTATTCAATGGTATTTAATTCAAATAATGTTTTATATATCAAATACATTTTTTTTTTTTTAAATTATCCAATCTAAAATTTTCTATTATTATAAAAAGAGGAAATTATACAATATAACGTAGACAGATTGACCACTTAGGAAACTCGATCACTCACAAAATAGCAATTAAGTTTACCATGACAGACCATAAGATTAAAAAAAAAATATATATCCTTTACAATTACAATTCACATTGTTTGTCATACCATGCATGTTAGCTCTAGGACTATGTCTATAGCTAAGCGAAGGTGGGGTGACTGCCTCACACTTAGTTATATTATATAAACAAAAATAAATTAGTAGAATAATAGATCCTAATGGTACGGACTAGGAGGAGGCTCAATGATGCTTGAACAACCATGACCATCCACATTCGCACTAAATTGAACAACCATGACCATCCACATTCGCACTCAAGAGATGATCCTTCCTTCTTAAACATAGAATCTCCATTTGAATATCGTTCATATTCAAGAAAATTTCTTCATGTGCCTCGTTCCACTCCAAAAATACTTTCCCCGTCATGGTTTTTAGAAGCCAATATAAGTCCACTATTTTTGTGTGGTGGCGGAGGCACTATACGAGCCAGGGTTAGGTATCCATTGTGCAATTTCAACGTCTACATCATCATGGTATATGAAATGGCGGAGGACTCATACATCAACATCGTAAAGGTCAAGCTCCTCCCTAATATGTGACGGGTTATGGGCCTGCCTCATCGACCTCGCTAGGAGCAACAATGGCCAGGGTAAAACGTTCAACAACTCCTCCTCGATGAATGCGACCGCATTGTCATTTCCCTCCACGTGGCATGGTGAAATCAATGGAAACGGAGATGATAGGAAGAACATGAGCAAGGATGATGGCTAGGATAACGAATAAGGTGCAGAGTAGGGACAAAATGGAAGAGAAATCGTGCATAATGTCGAACCTTGCTGGTGGGAAATTTCAAATAGGAAATCCATCTGAGCACACTATGGGGAGTAATGGTGTCGGGGAAATTTCAAATAGGAAATCCATCTGAGCACACTATGGGGAGTAATGGTGTCAAACGACACCATTACTTCCAGTAAATACCCCGAAATCATAATAGCAAGAGGAGGAGTGAAGGACACGGAGTGATAATTCACATGCAAAGGATTAAAGAGGGTGAGAGGACTGTATTACTCATGTCGATGGGAGGTCGTCGAGGTGGAAACATCATCATTGGGGGAGTGTACCAAGCCACCAATTGTGTGGGGGTAGTGTGGCAGCGCATTATTCCTTCCATGCTTCCCTAATACCCAATCCGGGATATCTACCAAATACATTAAAAGCTATAATAATTTAATTTTATATGAAGTGAAGTAAAATAAATAGAGTATTCATGTCTATTGTATAATTAATTTTATTAATTATAAGGTATTCAAATAATATTAAGAGTGAAGGACACGGAGTGATAATTCAGATGCAAAGGATTAAAGAGGGTGAGAGGATTGTATTACTCATGCCGATGGGAGGTCTTCGAGGTGGAAACATCATCGTTGGGGGAGTGTACCAAGCCACTAGTTGTGTGGGGGTAGTGTGGCAGCGCATTATTCCTTCCATGCTTCCCTAATACCCAATCCGGGATATCTACCAAATACATTAAAAGCTATAATAATTTAATTTTATATGAAGTGAAGTAAAATAAATAGAGTATTCATGTCTATTGTATAATTAATTTTTATTAATTATAAGGTATTCAAATAATATTAAGTTGACATAAAATCAACGATACAAACAATGTTTATTTAGCAACATTTGTGGTAACAATATCAAATGGTTTTATTGTTTTTGGGACAAATAGTTAATATATTTATGTAAATTCTCATATTTCTTGAATGAATAAAAATTAAACTTTCTAAACAAAGTTAGAACTTTCATCACTTACATTAAGTAAGTTAGGAAAAAGAATAAATAAAGGAAAGAAATAGAAGAAGTACAAGTTAAGAACAAAAACACGGAAGGAATTATTCATAATGTCATAAGAGTAAAACGGGAAATCCCTATTCTTAACAATTATTGGTTTCAAGGAAGAGGAAAAATAAGATATTAATTATTATTGGTCTCAAGGAAGAGGAACAATAAGATATTAATTATTGGTCTCAAGGAAGAGGAAAAATAAAATATTGTAAAAAAGACCAATGAGTTTTACAAGCACATTATGCACATTCAAAAACTAAACATAGTAAATGTGTTTCAAGTTAAGACCAAAAATATGGAATGAATTATTCATAATGTTACAATTTCTCTACAATTGAAAATTGTTGGTCTCAAGTAGGAAAAGGATATTGTAAAAAAGATTAATGAGTTTCACAAGCTCAAGATGTACATTCAACAACCAAACATAGTAAATGTGTTTCACGTTGGGAGGAAATGAGAAACATGATGGGATGTGATTATGAAGTTTTGATTAAATCATAGCCATCATCGTAAAGGAAATTTTTTGGATAAAAGAAGATTTAACAAGGGACCAATTTATTAAACAAATTGAGGAATGGGTGAATGTCAAGGCAGAAAGAGAAGTTGGTAAAATCACAATTTTGAGAGATAACAAAATTGGGATAATCAATAAAAGGAAAATTGATAGCCCCAGTCAAGAGATAATGGGAAGCATAAGGAATAATGATCCCAAGGATTATTCCTGACCCCAAGGATTTGTACTTGGAACAATAATGGTTTATCTCTATACAAGGTGGATACTAAATATTATTGAAGGTCCGTTAGTCATCTTGAAACTTGGGAGTGTGAAGGTATGGAAATTCTCCAGGTCCCATAATTTTTTAAACACTCTTTATTGAATCCCAATGATAATATTCTAGGAAGGCCATTTGATCCGTTAGTCATCTTGAAGCTTGGGAGTGTGCAGGTCCGTTAGTCATCTTGAAACTTGGGAGTGTGAAGGTAGGGAATTTCTTGAGGTCTCATAATTTTTTAAACGCTCTTTATGTAATCCCAATTATAATATTAGAGGAAGGCCATTTGGAGGTGTTCACTGTTATTACATATGTATATGTTATGAAAATAAGATATTTGTAATATGAGTTGATAACAATAGATAATTTATATGGATTAAAGTGAAGAGAGGTTAAGAAAATATTTTCATGCTATTTTTTTCCTCTTCAATGCTCAATATTTAAAAGGTTAGTTGTATCTTAGGATGAACTTTATATGTATCCAACTGGGTACATAGGGGTATTTACAAATTTTTACAAGTAGATATACAATTTCACTTAGATATTTTAATGTTAAAACATGTTGTATTCAAATAGATACGATAAAGGGTAGATATCCTATGTGCCAAATGGAAGAAATTGATATGGTGGAATTAAGAGGGAAGCATTAGTATAAGATTTCAGATGAAACAAGCGACATTACAATGTCGGGTAAACATTTACTATCTTTATGTAGTTTCTGTAACTTTTTGATTTGTAATGGTTATCTCACATATTATTTGGTTAGGAGTATACACAAGCCAAAAAAAATAGGGAGTAAGTGTAGTGGACTATTCGACAAGCATTACAATGATGATAAACATTTACTATCTTTAACTTTTTGTTTTGTAATGGTTACCTCACATATTATTTGGATAGGAGTATACACAAGCCAAAAAAATTAGGGAGTAAGTGTAGTGGACTATTCATTAGGCATTACAATGATGGGTAAACATTTACTATCTTTATGTAGTTTCTGTAACTTTTTTATTTGTAGTGGTTACCTCACATATTATTTAGATAGGAGTATACACAAGCCAAAAATATTAGGGAGTAAGTGTAGTGGACTATTCGACAACATAAGAGAGAACAATTTACTAAATGAATACTTTTGGGATTGAGATTAAACATCTAGAATGCCCTCATATGCCCATTTTTGTTTCTCTTAGAAGAGTAAAAGATAATGGCTAAAAAAGACTATATGGATATTAAATTATAAAGATATAAATTCCTTTTTTTGGTAAACTATCTAGAATATTTATATTACCATCATAAGAGTATACAAAAACTTGTTGCTAGCCTGCCACTAGGGAAACTAGACCAACATCAATGCATCTAACGATCTTTGATAATATGGAAATAATGTCTTTTGAACTTAAAAGTATGGATATAAATGAAAGTAATACTATAATTCTTTGTATCTAAAAAAAAATGTTTGTACTGATTTTTTCTATGTTAATAAAGATGAGGTGGGATTAAAACCCCAAGACCTCCTAAATTAAACAACATAATAAGGAACTTAAAAAACATTATAATTGAGTAGAGGGTTGGCCCTCATACGGAGGCACCTATGCATTACGTAGAGTGACATGTGAGAGGTCCAATCCCACTATATGCTTGGACATCAGGTTCATTTTGTAGTCATGGAGCCAAATTTGATCTTGGATTTTGTTGATCTAGAGAAGTATTTCATTTTTTTCATCTTTATGGTCCACCAAAACACGTCCCAAAAGGAGCTTCATGTGCCAATAAACTTCTACTGTCTTCAAGTATTGAGAAACCCAAGATATAGTGTTCCCTATGTATGAGATCCATGAGTTGATTGAATCAAGGATCTCGTCATCATAGACAAAGCATAATAGAACTCGAACATCGACCTCTATGAGGTCTATCTTATCTTGGATGCGGGGAGGAGTACTCACGATATACGAGTTAGATGATTCTACACTAGGATAATGCTATGAATGTGATGTGCTACACTAGGTTATGGGTCAAGGTGGATATGGATGTCTAGGCATGGCTATTTTTTTCTACTATGGGAGGATGTTGGGAAGGGGGTTTAGGCCTTCTTATAGGATGAGGAGGACCTATAAATAGGTCATGCCTTGTATTTTCTTTACCCTGTGCAGACCCACAAACCACTCGCTAGAATTCACCAATGTCAGTTGACATGCTGACCTAAAACAAACTTTGCCCATAATTTTAAAAGGAAATAGGAAGGAACCTCCCTATTATTGTAGGGAGGTTTGTCAAATAGCATAAACAACCTATTCATTTGATTATATAAAAATGGATGGTAGGTGCACCAATCCATAAAAATGCATGTCCTTGTGACTGGTGGATATAATATGGTTCTCGAGTCAATAAAAAATATCATCAATTATTTTTTTAAAATTTTGAGGTCTTTGACATGGTTTTTATCTACACCTATCCTAAAATGTTCAAAAATTATAGCCCTATAATCAAAACCGACAATTAACTATTCTGAATAATTTAGAATAAAAGAAACAATGGTGTCTAGGGACGTGGCTAGTGATAGCCATGAGAACTCTGTGTATTTCTCAATTCTTGTATAAGGTCTCTTAGAAACCTCAACCTTGCATCAATTTCAATGCTTAATTCTGTCAGTTCTAGGTTAGGGTTTGGTGTGTTTTCATGTGGTGATTCTGGGTTTGGGTTTTCTCCAAGATCCAAGTTAATTATATATGCTACAATTTTTAAGCAAAAAAACAATTTTATTTATTTTTTATAATTTAAACAAATTATGAAAAAAAAAAAAATCAATCAAAATTCTTACCTAGAATAGCTTGATGACCACATTAGTAGACTTTTAAAGTTCTTTGTCAATATATCTTCAATTTCCACTCCTTAATTTGCTCAATAACCTTTAAAATGCATGGGATGGTCTATTGGTGAAATGGACTAGCTTCATGTTCAAAACAAATCCCAAACAAGAATGCACACATGTTGCTAGAACAAACACTCATTACTAAGAATGCCTAGTTGTAACTAATTTAATAACCTTGGTGGTGGTTTGGGTAATTCAAATCCATGCATGAGTGCATTCCTAGGCACCCCATTACCAATTTTTCAACCATCATCTTCTTGTGTGTCTTTAATGATTCCTAAATTTTCGGTGCCCCAAAATTTACAATAACACTATCTAAGTCGAAGCATCAACATAATGACGAAAATAAATTGAAAATTATAATAGAAAAGCACCATTGAATTCATAATACACCATATCCAAGCATGCCCAAGGAAATGTACAATTGTTTGATTGTTGTAATCATTACATTACAAAATATTTAGACTAACAGTAAAATAAATAGAATTATGTTTATTTCACTTAGTGGTTCTCTCACAAATTAAGTCAATAGAATTTGGTATCTACGTTCTAGAGATAACTATAAGTAATAGTTATTGATAAAGCCAAGTTTCTAATTGTAAGGATTAGATTGACACCATAATAAGAACTTACATATTTATCCTTACAATTGGTTCAACACTAGTGGCTAATAGAAATATTGATAAACTTAATGTAATATATTTTGAGTGCCAAAGTGACATATTATGATTAAGAGTAAGCCTCTATGGTTAAGGGTTGTTTGGATATTTCAATGTGGGTTACAATGCCTATTCAATTTACAAACAAACCCATCTCTAAAAATATTTTCCATGAAAAAAAAAATTAATCACAAAAACTATATTAAGTACTCTAACGATCAAAGAAAAATAAGCTTAAGATAAGTGAATAACCTTGAATTACTCATAATATGTACTGCCCTATATGTGAATAGGGATAAAAACAAGTGTTGCATTACAGTGCAGTCCCTGCTGGGATGAGGCTGGAAAATGGCACTCGCAAATGATGGAATTTATAATTTGCATAGCACAATGGTCTCATCAATAGGTTTCCATCCAGGTACTTGAGCATATTTACAAGTAAACATTAATAAAATAGTAACATTAATCAAACAGTTACATAAATATGATTTGCATTGACATCACCTCCTCTTTATCAAGGGATGGCGATTCTAAACATCGTAACCAGTAATTTGCATTGACATCACCCCTTGATCAAGGAATGGGAATTCACACTAAGTAGAGGCATCCTGTTATTTGGTTTCAAATAATCAAATTTGAATAATATGTTGGTTTCCTGATTATTGTGTCCCATAACAATTTATAAAATCACCACTTCTTTAAGAAGTTGAAATCGTATGTAATATCTAAAAATCACACATTTCAATCAAAGTGCAAATGTGAAATAATTATTTTATTTCAAATCAAGTTACTTTGTATTTTCTATAAACGGTGTTTGTTGAGAATGGTCCATTTTTTACCAAATCGGGAACTTGGCCTTGACCTTTTCCTCAATGATGTATTCTTTCCACCTTGAGAACTACAAATGGAAAACAAAAAGTTGTACCATTCAATAAAAAATTGATTGCTAATACATTCCATATCTATTGTATTTCAGGCGCTTATAGAGCTTGGTATGCTATCCTCAAATATTTCTTACTAGTTATGGATATGTTAAACCAACATATTAGCTTCTTCATTGCTTTTGTTATAGTTTCACTCCCCAAAATAGTAAAATCTGATTGTATGACATTGGTTTTTGCATTTTTTCCCTAGATTTCTATTGTTTGAATTTACAATGATATATATAGCTTCAAAATTTATCTTATGCTTCCTTTAGTTGGTCCGCCTGCTTATTTTTCTAAACAACATTGGATTCTAAATTTTGTTAGTCTTACAAAATAACATATGATTCAAGTGATGTACAGGTTGGAAGAGTATGAAAATCAGTTTCTTGTAATGTTCCTAATTGCATAATTGTGTTACAATCATGCCAAGACCAAACAATGCACTGTTGGTAGTGTTAGCTACTCCAAACAAATAGCCAGTACAAACCATTCCCTGGAGGAAGTCTAGTCCTCTAAACATCTCCGTCCGCAAATTCTATTAAAATTATGTTCTTCTTTCTAAAGTGATTCAAGAATCTATAACATCTTCCTTTGAGAGAATATTTCAATCAAGAATATTGAGACCTCATTCTTCCTCTATCACTTTTCATTTCTGCTAATCTTCCTAGACGTGACAACTCTTCTATTGGAAATATATGATTCCAAGTTGCTCCTTAAGCATGGATATATTGGGTTTTCATTTTGCATTGGGAAAATTTGGACAGTTGTTGGTAGGGAATGCAATGTGCATCGACCTATCAATATAGAAATCTTCTTGGTTCCATTGATATTTGCATCTTGTTTAATCTAATTCTGTTTTCGAGCCTATTGATTACTAGCTGTGATGAGGCTTGATCTTTGGTTCACTAAATCCTAAGCTACCATGATCTTCAACATGAATAGAGCCAAGGGATTGGCAAATTCCAAAACTATTTTGAAAACTAGATGATGTAAATAAGGACATCCTGTTATGAACCTAATGTCTAATATGATTTGTAGATGGAATCTGGTATGAATATGGTATTAGTTGGAGCTCTGATACCATTGTTATAAGCCAAAACTTGAAATCCATTTTTTGTTTTGAAACTTAGAAACTGATAGGTGTTAATAACAAAAAACTACAATAATAATCATAAAAATCATCCTTAGAGGTAATATCTGATCAACAAAAGCACCCAACAAATGAATAGCTAGATGTCCAACCAGAATGGGAAAAATAACTGCACCCGGCTCGCCACAAGTGCTCGATCCTACAACCTACCCACAACTGAACTGACAATGGATCCCCTCCTTCCATCACTAATATCTTCCATTGTGATGGTTGAGAGACCTTGTAAGCCTTGGGGAGCTAAGTGTCTAAGTAAGGCCCACCCGACCAATAAGGTTGGAAACTTGATTGGAGCTATGATTGTTGAATTATACTCACAATGTCCACAAAGTGCAAAATGGACTCTACTCTTCCCTGGAAGGATTAAATGGCCTTGAAGTGAAAAATGTCCACAACCCTTCCCTGGAAGGACTAAATGGACTTAAATGACACCGAAGTCTCCATATTTCATCTCTCACACCTTGAATCAACTTTAACATTTTCCAACAATTCACATGAAAGTTCTTTTTGAAAGTTACAACATATTTAAATAACTTGTTAAAGAACTTAGATGATTTCTTTGAGTTCTAGGCTTTGTCTAACCCCATTTTTGTCTGATTCGTCGGTTTGAGAAGCTTTCATTATCCTCAATAATTGAGAAATAAATTCTTGTCTGAGCATTCAAAACTTGCTTGGAATCATCAATACATTTGGCTAAAAAAAATTTGACTACACCTTGAACTATTATAGAAAAAGGAGCCTTCCTACGCCTACCTACCTCTATGATGGGTTGCTAACGAAAAGGGAAATATTATCCCCTATATATTGTTGTGAGAAAGAAATCTTTTGGAAGGGGACTTGTGGATACAATCATGAATAAAGGCATGAAATTCTTCAGAGTTTTTGTGGTCCGACCCCTCCTACATTTAAACCTACTTGAGATTTACTGAGCAATTAAAAAAATAAATAATTCCTCACTGATTACTTTCATAGAAATATTGATTGTTAACACTAAGGTAGGTATCTCAATGTTTCCATCTTTGGGGTAATTGGTGGAACAATGGCTTAGTGTAGTTTCCAGTGAGCATGCAAATCCCATGATCTTACATATAGTACCTCACAATTCTAACTTGGTCTTTTTGGGTGTCCATTTAGGGGAACTAGAAATTTTCCAAACTAACATTGCAACCGAGCTTTCACTAGAAGAGAATTCTTATAAAAAAATTTCAGCGACACTCTCAGCTGAAAGGACCGTACATATGTAAAGGCTATGGAAAATCTCCAACAGTTTGGAATCTCCCTCGTAGAGAATGTTCCACGGTATCCAATTTAACTAAACTTAAGAAAACCATATCCATTATTTGTTGACACCAGATAATTCTCAAATAATATTAAAATCTTATTCTCTACAATAATCTACATGTCAATTTCGAGGAAATAATGACAGTATTGTTGGGATTTGGTGACAACCAATTACCAAAAATAGATTATGGATCCTATTATTCTGCATTGGTTACAACCAAGTTGACCAAGTTAGATTATGGATAGGGATTGCATTTAACGTTTTGTTTCTTGTAAATGTATATAAATACATGTCATCCTATAGAGGCAAAAACGATTGTGAGAGACTAAGTGTATGAGAGACTTGCAAATCTGATGTAATGTCCATAAACCAAATAATAAGAGAATCGATGCCTATGCTTGGTGGACGTAGCCCAACGTTTGGGTGAACCACGTGAAAATCCCTGTGTCTATTATCTGTGTGTGATCGTTAATTATTCACTATGAATTTTGTTTTCTGCATTGACAATTCTAACAAGTGGTATCAGAGCAATAAGAAAACCACACATCAATCAAATTTGATGAGGAGGCTGCAAACTCAAATGGAAATTTGAGTTTTTTTTATTCATTAAAGGAGTTGCACGCTCAAGAGAAAACTGAAAAAAAAATGAGCAAACTGGAAGGGGAGCGTTGTTTACAACTCAGCGCTGGAAGCTCTGGTGAAGGGGAGCACTGACCTCCTCTATAAGTGCTTACCTCCTTTTTCCAAACCATTCGTATGGATTTTTCCTTCTCAAAAATTTAAGGTATATTTTTTATAAAGGTCGAAAGGTATACAATTTATTAAATGGTTGACTTTTATAATAATGCATAAAGTGGGTGGAGGATCAACTTATGAGAAGTGGGTGGAGGATCAACTTATGAGAAGTGGGTCACGTGGATGTGTTTTAAGGTTTGTTTATGGAGAACAATTTATTAAATGGATGGAGATTTAATAGTGGATGTTAAAGTGGATATAAAAGGTTTTTAAAATATAATTTTTATTATTTTTAAACCTTTTATGGTTATCCTTTATTATTTTCAAGATCCACATTTAATCTTATTTATTATTCCTTCACATTTAAAAGTATTTTATAAGCAGTGGGCTTTATTATTTTCAAGATCCACATTTAATCTTATTTATTATTCCTTCACATTTAAAAGTATTTTATAAGCAGTGGGCATTGGGAGATTTTTTGAGCTAATGGCTAAGATGCATAGTTTGAAGTTTGAAGTTGAAAAGTTCAGTGGTAAAAAAAACTTTGAGCTCTCGAAGCTCAAGATGCACGATCTTCTCGTGCAACAAGGCATGGTGAAGGTGCTTTTGGCAAAAGAAAAGCAACCCACATCCATAACATATCATGACTGGGATGAGATGGATGCAAGAGTACTGAGTGCCATACGCCTATGTTTGGCCGATGATGTTCTATTCAATATTGTCTCGGAGAAGACATGAACCGGTTTGTGGAGCAAGTTGGAAAGTCTATACATTACGAAGTCCTTGACAAGAAGAATCTACTTGAAGAGGCAACTTTATAGTTTGTGAATGAAATAAGGTACAAAAGTCGCAGACCATTTAAATACCTTCAATACCCTTATAGTTCAATTGACTAGTATGGAAGTTAAATTCGAAGATGAGGATAAGGCTATTACACTATTGTGTTCATTGCCTGAATCTTGGGATAATCTAGTTACCTCCATTAACGTTAGCTCAACAAATATTTTAGATTATGACTTTGTTGTGGGAGCTTTGTTGGCTAAGGAGATGAGGAGAAAATCTAGTAAAGAAACCTCAACTTCGGAGGCGATGTTCATCAGAGGTCAAACCACATAGAAGAATGACAAAAGTTCTTTATGATCTAAGTCAAGATAGAGAAAGGGTAAAGTAAAATGTTGCCTTTGTGGAAAACATGACATCTCAAGAAAGATTCTTGGAAGAGAATGCAGAGGAAAACTATATGAAGGAAGCAAATTTGATTGTAACAAATTCAGGTATAATTGATCACGTTTTATCCATTTCTAGTAATTTACAATATCAAGAAGAATGGAAGTTAGATTCGGGTGCCTCCCACAACATATGCTCACATAGAGTGGTTTATTTTCTCACCAATCTGATGGGGGGTGTAGTGTTTATGGGAAATGGTATTCCATGTATAACTGTTGGGGTTGGCTGTATTATTAGAATAGGATGTTGATGGTATTGTTAGGGAATTAAAAAATGTTATATATGTACCTGAGATTAAATCGAATTTGATTTCATTAGGAATGTTGGATTCTTGTGGATATAAGTATGCAAGTCAACGTGGAGCTCATAGTGTCGAAAGGGAATTTAGCAATGATGAAGGAAAAAAAGGTTGATAACCTTTATAATATGGAAGGTAGTACTGAAGTGGCATCTGAAGTGATAGATGTATCTTCTTGTTTACGGAAGAATCATTAAGGTCATAAAAATGAGAAATAATTGCAGTGCGGTAGAAGTGCAAATCAATTCAGGACTTAAAATCTTTGTTCTAATTCCTTCTTGTTTTATATCTCTGCTAGTTATGATGGTGGTATAAATGTATGTTGTGTGTGGGATCCTACTCCTCAAAAGGTCATCATTGAAATAGATATAGTATGTATGGAACAACCAAAGGGTTGATTCAAGATCACTTAGCAGTAAATTGTTTTGCATGCTAAGGCATTCATTGTATGGCCTATTGGTACAGAGACAAATATACAAAATGTTTGAATACTTCATAGTGAGTCAAAAGTTTTCAAAGGGTAGGAATGACTATCTAGTTTATAGTACATTCATAGTCTTGATGTTCTTTTTTGTTGATATGCTCGATGCAAGACAAAACATGGATAATTAGAGTAAATAATGACTTAGGTGGATGAGACAATTCAAATGAGGGATCAAGGAATAGAAAAACTTTATTTGTGGGAATGGAAATATATAGAGATGGTAATGAAGTAAGTTGTGGTTGGAGTTCAACATTATGAAACTGGTTTTGTCCCTCTTTCTTTCCATTATAAGTTTTCTTCAAGTATGAAGACATCTATAAAGAGAAAAGGTTATGTCTCATGTAAATTCAATAGGAGGTATATGTTTTATGTGATGAAATGGTTAATACTAGATGTTTCACATGCTAATGATGTTGTCAGAAATGTGACAGATTTAGGTGTTCAATGAAATGGGTGCTTAGGTGTTTGAGAAACACAAATGTCACCTATAATGGTTACCTTTGATATAGTCTATGAAGTTATTGTAATGTATTGAAATACATGTGTTCTGGATAGAAGGATATATATCACTAAATATGTTTCACAACATAGTTGTGGAAAACATATTGGAGTTGGAGTGACCCCTCAGTCCAAGTCGTGTAAGTCACTGTAAAGCGAGATCCTTGAAGCTGGTTTTATTAGAGAAGCCGCAGTGGTGCTTGGCTTATCTTGGCTTGTAGCAAAGGTGATGAACAAAAAAGAAGGATCAAGGTATCAGGTTAATTGTTTGTCCAAGATTTGGATGTTATGTTGGGATTTAGTGACAACCAATTACCAAGAAGCGATATGGATCATATTATTACGTGTTGGTTACAACCAAGTAGACCAAGTTAGATTATGGATAGGGATGACATTTAATGTTCTATTTCTTGTAAGTATATATAAATACATATATAGTATTAGAGGAGAAATGAATGTGAGAGACTGATTGTATGAGAGACTTGCAAATATGATGTTATATCCATAATCTGAATAATAAGAAAAGGAACCGATACCTATGCTTGGTGGGCGTATTAGCGTTTTGGGTGAACCAAGTGAAAATCCATGTGTCTATTATCTATGTGTGATTATTAATTATTCACTCGAGATTGTGTTTTCCGCATTGACAATTCTAATAGGTATGAGATCATTTATTTCAAGTCAAATATATCTCTCGCAAGGAACTGACCATTGAGAAGGACATACTATTTTTTCTGTTTCAGTAGACATACAAATCTTTGGCATAGAAATGGGTACGCTATTAGTTGATGGTAAAAAAAATATCAAGCAAGTGGATTTTTTTAGCCTTTTCGATGCAATATTTTTTTTTGTAGAATTAGAGCCAAATTCTTTGAAGAGTTTCAAGGCGGTAAGAAGAAAAATATGACACATTTTCAAAATGGAGACATACCATTTGACCTAAAAAATACCAACATCAACATATTCAACACTGACATCAAAAGTTCCAACAATTTTCCAACAGTAGATTTAATAGCAGATTCTATAGCAGTAACAGCAGAAGAAAAGCCAACAGTAGCGATGGATAACAACACTTGAATTCTCAAAATCCTCTGCACATAAAGTTTGAAACTTTCTAGGGAAGGAATGAATGCCAACTCAAACCAAATCCATGGCAATATGACACTCATTTTTGTTCTGACGAACATCCATCGGTTAACCCATGTCTTCCAAGGTCACCAGAACCCACGGCTTCCAAAAATGTATTTAATGTTGTCTAGTGGTAGGGCCTGGGTGGGACTGACAATGATAAATATGATAACTCCATGGTCTAATCGCTGGAAAATGCATCTGCATGCTTGTCAATGTGTAGGAGCATGAGGTTTAGATTGCATATCACTACATGAACCAAGATGAAACAATGAACATTTGTTGAAAGGTTCATAGACCTCCGTATCTCAGCGATTATAGCAAGTGGTGTATAATGAATGCAATTGTGAACATTTGTATTCGAGTTCATGGGACTTCGTTGACTTTATGGATGGAATTGCTGGGCATTTTTCCCGTCAAATACAACCAAATATTTTATCCAACAATCTCGGGAACAGGTAACTAAATTGAGAGGACGTGTTTTTGAAGAGGAATAAATTCCACAAGATGCCATTAAATTTTGTTATAAGTGTTTATTTATGATGGGGCGTAAATTCCATAAAATGTCATTAATACCTTTTATCTCCTCCATCTTGGAACTGGTAATATGTATGATCTCTAAATTTTGATAAGGAATACCATTTAGAAGTGGCCCAATAGTTAATGTAGTAATTAATGGCCCAGTAGTTAATGTAGTAATTAATCTTTGTTCACGAATTTACCTACCACTTTAACTCATTTACCCACCACCCTTGCTGGACTCTACACCCATTTGAAACTCAAGATGATAAATGATTGTGTTGGTTTCACTACAGCCTGTATCTCTAGATAGCTCCGAAAAACCATGGGTAGCGCGTTGCATCTAGAAACACTATGGATTTATACATGCAACAGAAGGATTGTCCATTGGAAGGCCGAAGGGATTAAGAGGACAACGGGTAAGGATAAAGTTCCCTTTCCTTTGCAATGCTCTGTAATTCCACTGTCTTTATCTTTGTGCCTACTCTTTTTGTATTTGTGCCTTTGAATTCTAGTAAGTATTTATCCTCACATTTCAGCATCAACCCGTGGATCAATAGCCTTAATTTGTTTCTTGTTTGCTTCTATGTGATTTTCTTCTTTTTTACCATTTTTAAGTGGTTAGATTGCATTAAAGCCCACATATAAATATAAATATGGAAGATAATTCTTTTCTCGATTAAGTTACAATTTTTTTTTAAATATATTTTATTTAGATTATTTACTCTTTCTGACACTTATCTGGACTGTCGTTACAGTTTACTACGATACAAAAATTTCTTGTGCGTTACTTGGTAGCCATTACGCTAAAACATAATAAAAACAAAAACAAAAGAAAACCAGCAAAGCTAAATTATGGAAAAGCAGCTTAAATAAAAGATTACGAATTTGAATGCTAAAATATAAATCTTGAATATAAATTTATGCCAAATTTTCACACAAAAAAATTGAGTTTATCTGGAAATTTTCTTGATTATCATTGCATAGATAATAAAGCCACCAATGGTAGCCATCCTGCTCCTGCTAACATGAAAACATAGAGTTTATTTTTGAGCCAAAATAATCACATTTAGATGGAAATCTTTTGAAACCCATAAAAGACGATTCCTAATTTTTTTTTTTCCCTTGAATTTCTCTCTCTATTTTAGAAAATATAAAGTGCAAAACCTATCTTTGGAGTTTGAGATGAGTTTCTCTCGATTTAGAAAATATAAAATTAAAACCTATGTTGAGGGGGGGTGAGCCCAGTGGATTTTTTCCACGAAAATCCAAAGAAAAATCACATATCCAAGAGTATAACATAATTAGGTGCATCGTGCACATCTCTAATTCTCAACCTTATGTTGAAAGGGGTGAATGATTTAAAATATATTGGTGAAGTTCTTGTAAAGGTTTTCCCAGTGGAACAAAAACACTAAATATGGGTGAAAACATAAATTTACAATTACCAACACTATTTTACCCATTATTTTAAACTTTCTTTCCAACAAAAGAGAATAAGTGCACTGGAACTTCCCTAGGTAAGTCTAGTTAATGTTGGCAACTTGCAAATAAGTGTAGTTGTTAATGTTTTAAGTTTTAACTAGTGTTGTATATAAGTATTTATCATAGTAATGGAAATTGGGATGGCATATAAATTATGGGGAGTTAGGGTAATCCATCCTTTTTCCAAACTTTGATGGAATATATATATATATATATATATATATATATATATATATATATATATATATATATATATATATATATATAATTTGCGGTAATATAAACTTTTAAAATGGAAATTGGGATGGTGTTAGGACCCTATAATTTATGGGGAAATCAATATTCTGACTGATATCTATTTCAGGCATAAAGCTCTCAATACATGTAGTTGTTATCACATGCTAATTTTTACAATCTTGGCATAAAATTGGTTTTGGAATGAGGATGGTGTTAGGACCCCTATAATTTATAGGGAAATCAATATTCTGACTAATATCTATTTCTGGCATAAAGCTCTCAATACATCTTAGTTGTTATCACATGCTAATTTTTACAATCTCGGCATAAAATTGGTTTTGGAATGACCTTTGGTTTCACAGGTTATTTGGACAAAAGGTTAAAAGCATGGTGTAGTGGTATATTTTATATTTAGAGAAAGTTCAATTTTTTTTTGTAATTTTGGATATATTTTAGTTTTTTTTAGCCCAAGTTTAGCTCTCGGGCTTTATAATAGGGTTTTATAAAATTTAAATTTCTTACAAAATTTTTGGGCCTAAAGGCCAATCTTCAATCCTCGAGCCACACACCTGCAGCCATCAACAACAAAAAATACTATTTACCAAAGAAACAAGATAGAAGCCAACACCCAAGCGCCAACGACAAACTCCAATGCATAGCCTTGGGCTCACTTCAATGAAAGGCTATGTAACTATTGGCTCATATAAACACAAAAAGTTCGTTTTACCTGGTGCATGTGGGATATTGATCACATAGTAAAAAAATATAAAATGCAGTACCAGGTGCCAAGGCGACCGTGCAGGTGTCCAAAGGATGAATCGGGTGCCAAGGGGGGACATATAGGTGTCAAGGATCTTGCACAATTGTGTGAAGTTGTTTTCCCGAAGTCATGCATGCAGATCGCCAAATAAGATTGATAGCACATTGTGTCTGTGTGATTGGTTTCCAAACCTGAATGGACAAACAATTTATTCTCTTGGGGCCCTCTTGGTACAAGTAAGATACAATAAAACCCTCATGCGCATTGTTAACAAGTGGAATGACTCTTAAATAAACAAGGCAATGCATTGTTTCATTCTTCTATGGATAAGAGAAGGGATTTCTCCAGAATTCCAGAAGCCCATGCATCACAGTATTCAAATGAAGGGTATCAAAATGTGCACCCAGATGTCAACCACTAAGAAACAAGACACAAGGAGTAAGATTTGTTTATTATGCTCTCGCCTCTAGAAATATCTATGAGGTAGTGGGGTTTAAATACTTTAAGAGATACTTTGAAATGACACTCTTCATATCATTGGCCTTTTGAGTGATGGTGGTGTTTACTCACGATTAAATCAGTTGCAACTTATCATACAAGCACATGAGCATGTGATGGATGGATTTGAACATTTTTCTCAAGACCATTTGATCACTCTTATCTCAGCCACCCATTATTGTGGAACCAAAAACGATGTGAGTGAAATATTAGCACTAGGATCTCAACATTCAAAGATCCCCAACATCAACAAGAGGACGATCCAAGGTAATTGGACAAGTCATAATGATGATGATATTAAGCAGGTTTTACATGAGAAGCTATTATAATATATGAGCATAGTACAAACATTGAAACCCTTATGCTTAAACTTTGACATTCAGACTACTACATAGAACTTAAGGTACATGAATTGTTTGTCAAAGAACATGTTGAGTTATTACAGTTAGGTTATGATCAACATCCATATGGTGGTGCTTATAGGTATAGCCAACCACATTATTAGGCAGTTCCTAGAAATTAGACAGTTTAGTGGTTACATGTGTCATTTCATATAATTGATTTGTATTATTAGAAACATGAAATAGAGCTCGAGTTTTTGAAGGCTGAAGCAATTTTCTTCTATATATGCACATGTAAAAGATGAAGGAAAGAGTTGGAACCTATTGAAGGGATACTTTCCCAATTATTGTAATGAGCTCATAGAGCTTCTCCTCTTTGAAATCTACAGGGGTACAAGATCATATTGTTTTCAGGATTCATGTACCATGACTATTGGTGAAGTGCTTCTCCTGTAAATTGTCTCTCTATTTTCATATGTTTTTCCTTTAATTATTATCTTGCAGAATTTTTAAGAACATAATTTGTTGAAAGATACACTCTGATTCTTGCCGGGGATAACAAAAATGTTTTCTTATGATATTTAATGGCATAATTCTTCATTTCTCTGTTGTTAAATTGATCTTTTATCTTTTTATTCTATCTCACTTCATTTAAATTTACTGGATCCAATACTATGTCTACCTTGCCCTGTTTCGTTTGAGATTGATACTTCTACAAATTGATCACCTCAGCCTCTTTGACTCCATTGCCTAGTGGTTTTCCCGTGTTGTTCCAACCAAGAATTTAAAAAAGAAAATCAAATCTATCATAGCTAGCTTAATATCCTATTCCAAACCAAGCTAGATATAACAAAGAGATCCCTCTTTGAGTCCTAGATGGCTATATACAGGAATCCAAGTGGTTTGATGTTACCTCTGTGATTTCCCCCACAACCTTGGGCAAATTACAGAGCGATAATAGAATGGTGACGATATTGGGGAACGAGCTTCCAGGTTCTCTGGGAAAGTATATCAAGTTCAGATTTGACTTTTGATGGTTAACAAAAGCCAAACACAAGAAGGTTGTACCATTCACCTGGTGAATTCTTTGTTCAAGATCCCGAGCTTCAAAGTTTAGAGCGACTACACTGCCAAAGAATCCAGATTTCATAGAATTGATGGTGATCCTGGATGAGAGGGTATGTGGTGTTAGCACCATGACTTTCATAGCTAAGGTTATAGGTTTTTCAACAATTTGAAAATTCATGCATGTTAGCACCCATATTGTTTTTATGACTTGCAACATCTAATATCTCCAAGGGTCATTTTCAAAAGGAAGATTTAATTTATTTATTCCCATTTCCATTTGCAATTGTGCGCTGCAAAATTCACTGCGCACCGTGCATAGAATGTTGTCACGCAGAGGATGTTCTTGCGTAGAGAATGTTGTCACGCATAGGATGTTGTCATGTAGTGTATTTTGTCGTGCAGTGGGATTTTGTGCATAGGATGTTGTCACACAGTTGATTTTCCTACGCACAGGCTACAGGTCGCACTGCACAAATTATTGGTTTAGTGGTCAAATTCAAGATCAATGTCTGACCAATTGGAGAGAAATTTGGAAAATCCCTAATAGGTTTTTGTTGAGGACAAACCAAATAATAAAATTCTCTCTCATATTTGAAGAATGTGTCATGGATTGGGAGATTAGAAGGAATATTTGATCCCTATTTTTCATCTTTCATGATTCCTGTCATAGATGTATTGTTGTGACATGTATTCTGACCACATCGAGATGAATTTAAAGAAACCGAGACAGGTTTTTATTTATAACGAGCTCAAATAACAAAACCTATCTCAGTTTATAAAAAACATTTTTTATCAGTGAGATACGATGTCATATTTAACGCCTATTTTCCCAGTTTGTTGCGCATTCCGCTGCATTTTTTGTTGTAGGTTATTGTTGCGTAGAAGACTTGTTGTACAAGGGTGACAGAGTGTCCAGCAGTGAAAATAATGACTTATAAAAACCATAGGGTCGAATTTTGATCATGATTAATTATTGTAAAGAATGTTTCAGTTATGATTATGATTTGGAAAAGTCGGGTTTTATATTTTTAGTGAATCTATTGAAGTTATTGTTCTCTTTCAAAGAAAACAAATCCATGATTCTAGGAGGGAACAGTTCGACCATAGAAGCCAAGGGTGACATCCGTTTTCTATATATGGGGATCATTTTCATGTAAACGGGGTTGGTTGGCAAATTGGGTAGACGATAGATATTGTATGTAATCTGAGTTTTGACCGGAATTTAATGCAAAGGTCCTGTGATTTGATGAAAAGATTCTAGTTGTAATAGTTGGATGTATTGTGATTTCTCTCTTTGCATACATTATTTCTTGTTATCTTTATTTCATATCTTTTTCGGTCTATTTTGGAACGAATTATCGAAACTGCGGATTCGTTGTACATAACCCCTTGTTCGCACCACTTAGACTAAACATTTTCCTCTCAAGCTAACTCTGAATTCATCCACATTGGCGCTCCTGAGTTATTTCTTGTAATTTATCCTACCACACATTACGGTTTTACACAGAAGGTTGTTTCTTGCCTAGCCTTATCCTCTTGAATCCAGTCACTGAGTCATTTGTTCCATCTCTTCCTCAGATCAACCCCATAGCCCAAGTCTTGTTTTTCTATGCCAATATAACCAGAGCCCATTTTATCATAGGTGTCAAATCTATCCATTTTTTCTAAAGTCATATCCTGCATGGATACCACACCATTTCAAAGAGAGCCCTCTCCAGACTCGAAAGGCTAGTTTTGGGTCTCAAAGTTGGTTGAAAAAGTTACCTTCATCGTTTGTTTATCAACCGAACAAATTTACAGAGTGCTTGCATGGTTGCATTGGGATTTTGATTTCACTTGATTGGCATATTTTTCAGCAGTTAGGATAGGTAGGAGTGTGAATAAGCTCATTACTACGAGCATTTCTTTTAGCAATCTGCAATTTTCATTTTCACCTTAGTTTCAGATTTCAGTTTGGAACATATATAGCTTTTGGTTTTCAACAGATGCAAGTTACAATTTACAGTTGGAAAGTTGAGTTTGGGAGAAGCCCAATGGATTGACACTTGGTCTACTGTTCTTTGCTACCTCACAGGGAGGATAACATCCCCATTGGAGGCAGCTGTTAGCACCATCATTTTCATAGCTAAGGTTATAGGTTTGTCAACAATTTGAAAAGTCATGCATTTTAGCACCCATATTGGTTTTATAACTTGCATAATCTAACATCTCTAAGGGTCATTTTCAAAAGGAAGATTTAATTTATTTATTCCCTTTTCCATTTGCAACTGCGTGCTGCAAAATTCACTGCACACTGCAAAATTCACTGTGCATAGCGCAGAGAATGTTGTCGCGCAGAGGATGTTGTTGTGCAGAGGATGTTTTCACATAGAGAATTTTGTTGTGCATAGGATGTTGTCATGCAGTGGATTTCATCGTGTAGTGGGCTTTTATGCAGTGGATTTTCCTGCGCACAGGCTACAGGTCGCACTGCGCAAATTAATATTTTAGTGGTCAACTTCAAGATCAAATTCTGACCAAATAGAGAGGAATTTTGAAAATCCTCGAGAGGTTTTTGTCGAGGAAAAACCAAATAATAAAAACCTCTCTCATATTTGAAAAAAATGTCACGGATTGGGATATTCGAAGGAATATTTGAGCCCTATTTTTCATCTTTCATGATTTCCTATCCGAGACGTATTGTTGCGACATGTATTCCGATCACCTGGAGATGAATTTAAAGAAACCGAGAGAGGATTGTCTTTATAACGAGCTCAAATACAAAAAAATCACTTATTTAATAAAAAAGGTTTTTTATAAGTGAGATACGATGTCTGTAGTGACCATCATTTAATTTAAACTACCAGATAATTAAAACATAATTAAAACAGAACAGTAAATTTGAAATTTACTAAATTTTTACTTAATCTAGCATATTCACTCCCTTATTTCAATAAATCACATAACAATTTACATAACAATTTGCATAATTTACATAACAATTTGCATAATTTACATAACAATTTGCATAATTTACATAAAAATTTAAATACCTCGCTCTGATGCTGTCGCTCCCTTCGCTTGAACCTATCTGCAGCAGCTTGAACCTATCTGCAGCAGCTTGCTCCTTAAGACACCCCAAAACCAGCCACCCTACCG
>SNQJ01S0079351.1:0-12389 GCA_010110895.2 Picea sitchensis | reverse complement strand
CAAAATTATAACCTTTAATTAATTAATAAATACTTAATTAATATCATTAGACCAATCTTTGTTTAGTTATTAACATGTTAGGAAAAATTAATTACCTAATAAATCTTTTACTTAATAATCCCTAAGTATATATTCTACTAGGGATGTTACATGACAATAACCCTGGCACAACATAAAATACCTTGACCCTTAACCCAAAGATGAAACCGACGCGCTAGGAGGTCGAATAAACTGACAAAATACGTGAAGATTAACCACGCACCCAAGCAACAGCCGACAAGACGCAAGGATACATCACTAAATTTAGGTTGAACAAGATGTTAACTATTACTCCATTAACCCATAACCCATGACTGTTAATCATTAGTCTAAGTGTGAAGGAGTGAACTATTATCGACGACATTTAATCTATTGAGGTAGAAGTAAAAGGATCGAGGTCTAAGATGGATGAAAGAACTATCACTATACAAGAAAAACAATTAGGTTGTTGTTTTTACAAGTCATAAGACATATATAAAACCATGGGCACATAAAGACAATAATTCTAATGGTAGTAAGGATATCCATATTCCCGGGAACCAATCTTTTTAAATCTCTTCAACGTTTAATCTCTCCTAACAATTGTTGTGTAATTATATTTAGAATAAAATTTAACTCTTCAATTAAAATCTCTACTGGAAAATTTGTGTTGTTTAATTATATTAAATGAAACTTTAATCTCTACAAATGAATTCCCTACCAGCAGTACCAAAAAAATCGTCGTGAGATTGCATAACAGCTAGAAGTAGACTAGATTTATAGAACAGAGAAGAAGTGGTAAGAATCGATTTATCTGTGTTTTTGGTTATTCAATCATTTATTTATAATCAGGGAGGTAGGGTGGTGCTAGGGAGGAATGTGGTCCTATGATATTCAATTTGGTGCTTGAATATTGGGAGTTGTAGCTTCCATCAAGTTGTGGCTAGAAAATAGGGTGGCAGGGTGGTGCTTGGGAAAACACAGAGTTTTCTATATGCAAGTTGGTGATTTTATAAGTGGAAGTAGGTGCTTCCATCGAGTTGGTGTTGGAACACTCAGGGAGATGGTGCTTCCTTCTAGTGGGTGTTAGAGAAACCAGAGAGTTGGTACTCTCAAACAATTTGATGCTTTTATAAGTGGAAGTAGGTGCTTCCATCCAGTCGGTGCTGGAACACTCAGGGAGTTGGTGCTTCCTTCTAGTCGGTGCTAGAGAAACTAGAGAGTTGGTGCTCTCAAAAAGTTGGAGATTGTAAAATAGAGGTAGTAGCCTCACTTTGAGTTGGTGCTCAAACATAGATGATGTACAAAACTTAAAAGACTGCCTATGATTTCGAAGGAGAAGAGGTTTTCTCCCTTTACGGATTTCCTCGTGAAAATTTGTCTCTGTGTATATCTTATGTGTGATTGATGCTCATTATTTATGTTGCTCATATTATGTATAATATTGATGGTCACTTGATGAAAGATTTAAAATGGCTTAATATTCTTAATATTGTTTAAGCACAGTGACAAATGATTCACCCCCCCCGCCCCCCCCTCAGTTGCCTTAGTAATTTCAACATAAGATACACAATACAATAGAGACACAAATATATGTGCTTCACCTAGTGTGGGCTACATCCACCAGATAAATTTCAAAGTACTTCCTTTATTATTATCCAACAAATGAAGGAATACAACCTACAACACACCCACTATAACTTCCTCTTATTTCTCTCACATTCTTCTCTCTCAGAATACAATATTCACAATGATACATAACCACAATACATTTCCCTCATAAAAGAGGGTTTCCTTCTAGGGAAAAAAAAACCTTGACATAACTTCTACTGTCAAATCTGCGACCTTATAATGAATGGTCCATATTTACTATAAAATTACAATATAGATTTACAAGGCAAATTTTCCTTCAGGCGCTTTGCCTTGAATCCCCGTCGGTGGCCTGCTTGCTGCCGAACCCCCTAGGGGGGAAATCCCCCCCTGCAACCCCCCTGCATGGAGGGGTGTATAGTTTTCATGGGGTATAAACACAACTGAAAACAAATACCTATGAATCAGGAAGATAATAAGGATCCACAACGAATATATTCCAGGTTTGGAAAGAAGCCTAGTATCTCCCAGCAACATGAGTGATGCAGGAGTACACACTTTATTTTAGAAGGATACGTGCAAAATGGTCAGAGGTGCGATGGTATTAATGAAAGGATTATGAATTGGAAACCTATACAAGTTATTAGGGAATTCCAACTTGACTAAATGCAACAACATCGTTGTTCTTGAAGTTGAGTCAAATTCAAATCAAATTGAATAAACTCTATCTAAGTCTATCCAAAATGACTTGACAAGTCTTCGTCAAGTCGACCTGACCATGCTATGGCACAAGAGGATGGGACTCATTGGAGAAAAATGACTTTGAACTATGCATAAAAAAGGTACGGTCAAAGGCTTTCCTTAATGTAATTTAGAATTTGATTCTTGTGAACATTGTATATATGGAAAACAAGGTCGAGTGAGGTTCCCATCTGGAAAGACAAGGGAAAAGAGGATTCTAGAATTGGTTCATAGTGATGTGTTTGTCCCTGTTCTAGTGCCTTCACTTGGTGTATCGATGTATTATGTCTCATTCATAGATGATTTTTCTAGGAAGACATGGATATATTTCATGAGGAAGAAATCATTTTTTTTCTTCGATCAATTCAAAGATTTTAAATCTCTTGTATAAAACCAGATAGATAAGAAGATAAAGTTACTAAGAATTGAAAATGGTGGTGAATTATGTGGAAATGATTTTCAACAATTATGCAAGAAGTGTGGAATAGAACACCAAAATACCATACCATATACCCCACAACAAAATGGATTTTCCGATAGAATGAAAAACAATTGATGGAAAAGGAAAGGAGCATGCTCAATGGTGTTGGGCTTGCACAAAAATTATGTGCAGAGACAATCTACACTACAAAATATCTGGTGAATATGTCTCCTTCGTCGACATTGGTCGACATGACTCCACATAAGGTATGGTATAGTAACAATCCTTTTCTTTCACACATCAAATTATTTGGCTATGATGCATTATTTGATGTTCTCAAGGAAAAGAGGAACAAGTTGTACAAGAAGGTAGTCAAGAATATTTTCATTGGATACAAAGATGGAATGAAAGGATATAAGCTCTAGGATCTTAAATCAAGTAAAATAGTTTACGATCGATATCTGGTCTCCAGAAAAGTCAGAAGGAAGTCTGAGTATGAATTGATGGTTCAAAATAAGAATAATACAGAGAATGTGAGGTTTAAACTGAGGAAAGAATAAGAAGAAGATTCATATGAGTCGACTAAATTATATGAACAGGTGGAACAACCGAACCTGGTTGTAAGGAGGTCTGAACAATTAAGAAAACCATTCAAAAGGTATGGTCCACCCAACTTTTGTTCCACATTTTTTTTAACTTCGACTTATGAGGAGCCCAAGTCGGTAAGGGAGGGAATCGACTCCGTAGAGGGGAGACTTTGAAAGGACGCAATTGTTGAAGAAATGGAATCCTTGCACAAGAATGAGACGTGGGAGTTAGTCCAATCTCTTAGTCGAAGAAATCTCTTTAGTAGCAAGTGGGTATTCAAGAAGAAGATGAACTCAACAGGTCAATTCAATAAATTCAAAGCTCGACTAGTAGCAAAAGGATATTCCCAAGTCGAAGGAGTTGGCTTCGATGATATTTTTTCCCTATTGAAAAATTAACTTCCATTAGATTACTAATGTATCTCATTGTTGCATTTGATATCGACATAGAACAAATGGATATGAATACAACATTCCTACATGGGGACTTGGAAGAAGAAATCTACATCAAACAACTTGAAGGATTTGTAGTAAAGGGAAAGAAAGAGCTAGTGTGCAGGTTGGAAATATCCCTTAATGGTCTAAAGCAATCACCAAGGATGTGGTATAAAATTTTTGACACACACATCCTTAGTTTGGGATTTGTGAGAAGAAAAGTTTATCACTTCATATATTCCAAGGAAGAAGTTGGACGTTTCATATATGTAACATTGTATGTCGACGACATGTTGCTGATTGGAAAAAACATGGACGTAATAAAGGAGGTGAAGAATAAACTTTCCTCCAAGTTCTACATGAAGGATCTCAGTGAAATGAACTTTATTCTAGGAATGGTGATCAAGAGAGATCAAGCAGTGAGGAAGATTTGGTTGAACTAGAATAAATATATATTGAAACAATTTTGAAATGTTTCAACATGGATGATTGAAAACCTGTAAGGGTGCCAATTCCTATGGGAGCAAGGCTATGTGTTTAACAGTGTCCAAAGACACAAGAATAAATAAAGGATATGGAATGTGTCCTCTATGCAAGTGTTGTTGGTAGTCTAATGTATACAATGGTATGCACTCAGCTAGACATTTTCCATGTAGTGGGAGTGTTGAGTAGATACATGTCGAAACCTAGAAAGGAGCATTGGAAAACTGTTAAGAGAGTATTCAAGTATTTTTTTGGCACAAAATATTATCTTATATGATACCAATAAAAAATTGAAGTTGAGAGTGAAGTAAATGCACATGGATTTATCGACATCATCTGGCTTGAGATATAGATCGACTAAGGTTGGCCAATGGATATGTGTTCAAGATGTTTGGTGGAGCAATCAACTGGATGAGTAAGTGACATGTGATCGTAGCCATGCCAACAAGAGAAGTTGAATACATGACAGCCACTCATGGAAGCAAAGAACTAGTATGGATGCAACAACTATGTTTAGGGATCGAGTTTGAGCAGAGAGCTATGAAGATAAATTGCGAGAGTCAAAGCATAATATTTTTAGCAAAGAAACGAACTTATCAATCCAAGACTAAGGATATGGATGTATAATACCATTTCATGAGAGACATGGTGGAAAAAATAACAAACTCTTTGAGAAATTCTGTGAGTGCTACGAATTTCTCTTGGTATAGAAAGGAAATGGGAATTGTTTCCCTTGGTCTGTGAAAAAAAGTGGGAGAATGAGGTTGTTATATTCTTTGCAATGAAAGTCGAAGGTCAAGGTGGATCGACCGAGAAAATTAGAATTCAAAGTAATTGACAAAAAGTCGGAGAGGTCAACCAAAAGGAGGTCGACAAGCGGTTGTGTGAAAACTGATTGGAAACTGGATGAAGGTTAAATGATAGTCAAGTGGTAATCCTACTTGGTAGTCGTCTGTAACAGAATCCTTAGATCCACGAGATTTGTCGCTAATGCACTAATGATGCGATTTTATCCATTTGTAATCTGTTTAAATGACTGGGCGTGTCCTCCTTCCTATCATGATGATTGGTGATATATATACCGGAATTAGATTGCTGGTTTGTTTATCCGTCCATTGTTTTGTCGTTGTCGGCCACGATTACCCTGAATTTGACTTCGAAGGAAATTTTGTCTGGTTACTATTAGGGCTTTAGGGACCTATTAATATTGTGACCCTAATTCATATTAGGGTTGTGTATGAATGACACATATGAGCCATACTCTTAAAATAATAATAGTAGTTCAGATTAGGGTTGTAAAACATGTAGTTGGTTTTTTTTATTTTTTATAATCCATTAAGGAGAGATATTAAGTCGTACATGTGAAAGGGGGAGATGTAACCATGCACGATACATGTCACCCTACACTTTTTATAGGGTAAGAATATTTTGGTTTTTTAATAATAATAATAATATAGTTTTAAAGGAAACCAAATTGATGTATCAGGTTTTCCTTTGTGGAACACTAAATAAAAACAGGGGGTAAGAATATTTTGGTTTTTTAATAATAATAATAATAATAATAATATAGTTTTTAAGTCACAAGTCAGAAACCAAATTGATGTATCAGGTTCTCCTTTGTGGAACACTAAATAAAAAGTTTAGAAAACTTAGATTGTTGCACACATTATGAAAGTTTGAAAAGAATTTTAGAAACAAATTAAATCAACTTTCTAAATCTTTTATCCTTGATTTAAAAATCTCTTTCACTTAGTAAAATGAGAGGAATTCACATCCATTAGTTTTTGTTCATTGGAATCCAAATTTAGGCTCTCAATTAATCTCAAGAAAGTTGATTTCTGGACAAACTCAATCCTTGGAAAGAGTATTTTTTATTTTTATTTTTATATTTAAGAAGATAAAGTAAACCCATATGAGAAAAGTTCCCATCAATGAGGTTGAACTATAACTTTTAGCAAAATTCCTACTAAATTTTGGGCAAAATTTCAACTAGGAAAAGGAGTGGTTCTATCCACTTATATTCAAAGAGCTCAACTAATTGAAAATATAAAGAAGGATTCAAAGGAACTACGACTTATTCAATAAGCATTAAAGACCCAATTTTTCAAAACAAATTATGCTAAGCAAGCATGAGACATTTCATAGATTTCCTATCAAGGAACAAACAAAATAAAAACAACAAAGTTGCAGACTCTTAGGAAGAGTTTTGAGAATCTAAAGATAAAGGATTCTGAGTATGTTGACAAGTTTATGTCTCATATAATGAATGTAGTAAACCAATTAAGAACACATGGTGAAGATATAACAAAATAGAAAGTTGTTGAGAAGGTTTTGAGGGGCCTTCTAGTCAAATTTGATGTTGTTGTTGTTTCCATTGAAGAATTGAAGAATCTAGAACAAATTTTGAGCGGACGAGTTGATGGGATCCCTTCTCTATCATGATGCAAGGATGAACATGAATGATGATCCCTTAGATAATGATTTCAAATTATAGGCATATATCATAAGAGGCAGAGGAAGGAACACTAGTGTGAGGGGAAGATATAACAGAGTCCACTCACAAAGTGATGTAAATTCAATCTTAGATCAAGGAGATATGCCACAACATGTAGATTTTTCAATAGGCTAGGCTTAAGCATGGATTTCATTCCATTTTTAGTATTTTACTTAAACAATAAACAATTTTTTGTAGAAACCAAGATCACAAGAAGAAACACCGTGCACAAGTACACAAGAAGTATCTTGGGAAACCCTTCTCAATAAGGGAAGAAAACCCAACCAATCCTTTGCTAAATTCTTCAAGGGAAAGACCTCCACCACCATAAAGAACTATCAAACAAAAGGGTGCTTCACAAACCCTAGAAGACTAGTGCCCAAGAGAGGTGTACACTTTTCCCAAGAACAAGTGCTTGCTGAAATTTCCAAACTCACACTTGTGATATAATTCCTCAATGGGGAATTTACCTTTACTTATATTAGACTGAACATGTCAACATAGTGTCTATTGAAACAACACGGATGACCTCAATAACTCATAATATAATAAATAACTACCATATTAATTATCTTTTACATTAAGGTGGGGCTGACCTGTATCCTTTACATTACAAATAGGGTTACATGTAAGTTTGACTATTGAACAATATAGCAAGGGATATTATACACTCACTAGTACTCAACCACGAGGGGCACATCTATCTATGCTCATCCACAGGGATGTCTCTCTATCTCACTTCGTCTCACAGGAGAACCACAATCACTAGTGCTCAACCACTAGGATCACGTTCACTTGTGCTCATCCACATGCATGTCCAACTCAACATATCTTATTTCTCACTGTGTTACACAGGAGGGTCATATAGAGTTCATCATCTCAACTCTCTACTCAGAGGATGCTAATACATCATTTCATCTTTGTCTCATAACGATGCACCCAACTCATGGGATTTCACACATTCACCTGTGCTTAGCTAAAAGGACGTCCAACTCAGAAGATATTCTTTCTCACTATGTTACACATGAGAATGATCTGGAGTTCATCTCAACTTTCTGCAAGGAGGAGGCCAACACAACATTCCATTTTTGTCTCAGATAGGAACCACACACCCAATGCATGGACTCTCTCTCAGGTCGACTCAATCAGTCTGTTTCCTTGAGGATGTCTCACGCGACTTTAATCATCAACACTCCCTCTTAGTTAGGGAGGCATTCTCTATTAGGTCAAGTCTCGCACGGAAGTACTTGAAATTTGTCTTGGCTATAGTCATGAACACTCCCTCTCAACTAGAGAGGTATTCTTCACCAAGCCAGTTTGGTGAAGATATCTGCAGTATGGTCATGTGTAGGAAGGTAATACACGTGCACTACTTTCCTATGCATCATGTCTCTGAAAATGATATTTTATCTCAGCATGTTTCGATCTATCATGAAACACAGGGTTCTCAAAGAGCTTCACACAACTCTGGTTATAATCATAGAATCCATCTCATGATCAATTAAATATGTTAGAGGCTTGTGAATCCACACTACTTCACACAGTCAATGCTATATACTTTGCTTCTATGGTACTCAAGGGAACATGGATTTGTTTCTTGCTGCACCAGGAAACCATGGAAAACTTCACGGTAAAACAACAATTGATGTGCTCTTCTGGTCCTTTGTACTCTCTATCCATTCTTCAAATCCCTGCAAACTCAAGTCTACACTGGAGGTATATCTCAGGGCATATCTAATTGTGCCTCGTAGATATCTCAATACATGTTTCATTATTTGTCCAGTGAGTCTGTCTCGGTTGACTCATGAATTGGATAAGTACATTCACTGCATAACATATATTAAGTCTGGGTTTAACCAGATACATCATTGATACAATTAGCTTTGAATCAGTCTTGTCTAAATCATCATCATTCGTTTTCTTTGAATCCATCATCATTGGTGTAGGCATGGATTTGCATTTAATTATATTGTTCACTTCTTTAATAACCTCATTGTATATTTTCCTTGACTAAGGAAAAATCTGATGAGTCTTTTGTCATACTTCTTGTCCCAAGAAGTAGTGTATTATACCCATATCCTTTATCTCAAAATCAGAAGTGAAATCTTGCTTGTATCCAACAACTCGACTTCCTAAATAAGTCATCAAAATCAAGTTTTTGTCAACAATGTAGTAATATAGGTTTTGGAAATAAGATGGAGGTGTTGGATTAATGTAATTACTCTCATTGATCTAGTTAGTTGAGTTATTTGTTGTTTATGGATTATGAGGCTGACATGGTAAATAGTAGTTAGATGTGAACATTGCATATAAATAGTTGTTGGTAGTTAGATTTAAATAGTTCTTAGATTCTAGTTCTTTCTAGTATGTGGAATAAAGAAAGGGCTCAATAGTGTCGTAGGTAATCTTGTGAGTGGAAAGAAGTGGCGTGCAAGAATTTAGAGAGGGAAACCTGACTTGTGAGAAATTTAATTCGTAGAACAATACTCTCTCAATGGAAGAGTGATTTTAATCCTCTTGGTGTTATTTCGATCAACACTTGTTTGGATGTTGAGGGAGTTCAAGACATCCTCATCAAGTCATTCATATAAAATTATAATAAATTTATGAGATCTTTAGATGGGGTTTTATAGAGTCTAGCACTAGAGAATTTTAGATTTACAAAGCCTTTGGTTTGAACAATAAGCATAACAATGAAATGGCGTTCAACAATAATCTAAGACATCCTTAGGGATCAATTTTTGACACGTTAAAATTATGAGGTTTGGTCAATCAAGATGGATGTACCACTTGAAATCTCATAGGAAGTTGGAGAGGAAAAACTTTCCTGGCCATTACAAATTATCATGGTTGCAAACATCATCATATGTTCAGCCTGTCCATGAGAACAGTTAGCTATTAGAGCATGTATAAACCCTTATCCAAACAAAGAAATGAAAGTGCTTGATTCGAAGTTCATACCTTGTGGGAAGGGACATCATAAAAAACCACCATGTTTTTATAAAATAATGTCAATGGCGAAGATGTCAACATTTATTAAACACACAAAATCAACATTTGGCTACGTCATGTTGTAACAACTGATGATGTGCTTGAATAACTATGAAAAAAAGTAGATCAACCAAAGTGATATTTGCAATAAATATACCTGGAAATCGTCACAATTGTTTGGAAAGATATGTGGGAGAAGAATGACCATCCTTGTGACTGTACACTATCCAAAACTACAGTCTCTAGATGAGTACTCTTGTAAGAAGGGATCTTGTGCTATGAGGCAGTAGAACTTGAAGTTGGAAATACTATTGCTTAAGGAAATAATTCCGTTAAGCATGGAGTGGAGGAATCCAACAACACTTGAGTCCCTCGATAGAGGCAAGACTCATATTTTGTTCTATCCATAAATGAGAGGACTTTCCACATCATTTGGGGCTTTATACACAACTCATTATGTAGGAAACCTTTCTCCACTAGAAAAATATTTAGCTCCGCTAATTTTTTTTTAACAAAAGAGTGTTCGAGTAATTAAGTCCTACTTGTCTTATTGTTAATGTGGGATTGTTAATAATGTGATTTGCTAATGTATTGTTTATTGTAATGTAGAGTTTATCTCTAAGTGTGTTGTTTGCTTCTATTATTTAGGAAGTTGTTAGTGTACCTCCCACGACGAGACCATGCTAAATAGCAGAGACAGTTATAGTGATCATGGATACATCCATTCAAGACCAACTTTAACAAAAATATGGTGATAGATCCAAGTAGAGGAGGTTGTACTAAATCCATAGGGATAAATATTGAGTTACCATGAGAGAATGCGGAAGATCTACCTTCGGTCTCAGAGGGAGAAAATACAGAGGAGGAATCAAGTCCAACTCTAGAGGGAGTGTTGATGTTTGAGGAAACATTAGGAAACATTATCCCCAAAGGGTATTTTGTGGAGTAGTAGGGGGGAATGTGGAATTCATCCTAACGTGCCTCATATGGTGAGATGAAGGAACCAAGACATTGGTTTCACAAGGAAATATTGATATGTCTTGTGAGACATTGGTTCCATGAGGAAAATTGGATATGTCTTAGACATTGGTTTCATGAGGAAACCTCTATATGTAAAATATGCTCAAAGATGACACTACCTTTCAGAGGGAGACAATTGAGCCTATTGATCAAATTGGTATCGTTGATCTTTTAGCTCTAGTTAATGTTCCCAGAGATATTGAAATAGGTCGGAAGAGACCTGCATGGGCTCGTGAGAATTTGTAGGAGGAAGAAGGACAAGAAACTCCTCGTGGTACCTTCCAAGTGAGAAAGAGACCTCAGCGGTATTCATGCTATGCCATATATATGAGCCACATCATTCATTTTGTGCCTTCCTGTTATGAGGAGGAAACTAGTCATCTAGTATGGAGAGATGTCATGATGGAGGAGTATCAGTCCATCATGAAGAATGATGTGCCGAATATTGTTCTGAGACTCGAGGGGAAGTCTTTAGTGACTTCCAAATGGATGTATAAGATCAAACACATAGTTTATAGGCTGTTTAAGAGTCACAAAATGAGCTTTGTTACTAGAGGATTCTCTCAGGTGGAGGGAATGGATTATGAGGAGACATTTTCTCTTATTTCTTGATACACTTCTATCTAGATGATTATTTCCCCTACAACATCCATGGGTTGGAGAGTACATTAGATGGATGTGAAGACAACATTTATCAATGGAGATATTGAGGAAGAAGTATACATCGAGCAACCATATGGTTTCGTGATATATGAGAAGGATTCTCATGTGTGCAGGTTGAATAACGCCCTGTATTAACTCAAGAAGGTACCTCGAGCTTGGTATGAAAGGATTTATGGACACCTGATGATTTTTGGCTTCAAAAATAATGTTGTTGATCCGATCCTATACTAAGTGTGTCTTCTTCCGATTTTGAAGAAATTGATCTGAATCTATACAAACAACTTATTGGATCATTGGTGTATCTAGTTAACAACAAGCCAGGTGTTTGTTATGAAGTGTGTACACTTAGAAAGTTGATGAGTCAGTGGATACAAACACAATGTATTGTTGCGAATCATGAGTTGAGATTCTTGTGAGAAACAATTGGACATGGTCTGAGACATACTTCTAGTATTGACATGATATTACAGGGATATACTGACTCTGATTGGGAAGGGAGCACAGTGGACAAGAAGATCACCTTTGTGTCTTGCTTCACTTTGGGATCTGCCATGGTTTCTTGGTCTAGAAGGAAACATAATTTTGTGGGCTTGACCTGCACAAAAGTATAGTACATTTCATTGAGTGTGGTAGTCTGCGAAGCAATGTGGCTTCACAAGATCCTTGTAGATTTATTTGGACATGAGTTGGATTCCACTATTATTCTGAGACATGGTGCAAAGGAAGGAAGTATTGGTTCAGTACTTACCTACATATGAGCATGTTGTTGATGTTCTTACCAAACCAGGATGAAGTTCAAGTACTTCCGTGACAGACTTGACATGAAAAATAATGCCTCCCTCGCTGAGAGGAAGTGTTGATGTTTGCAACTTCCTGAGACATTCTCTAGATCGTACTCCTCTATGACTAAGTTGAGTTTATATGTGAGGAAAATTATCCGAGAAGG
>SNQJ01S0079347.1:30377-44030 GCA_010110895.2 Picea sitchensis | reverse complement strand
TACTGATTTCTATAGACATGGTCAATAATGCATAAAATAGCTATGGGATTGCCACATGTACACATCTCAATGCATTAGCTCAAATAGGAGGTGCACCCTCTCAAGCATGGTAAGAAAGTGGACCAAGGAGCCAACGACCTCAACTCAAGTAAGTCGACTATGTCAATAAGTCAAACAAGTAATATAATACTCCATCTCATGGTGTGCCCTCCTAGAATCCTTCCAAAGTATGCACAAAATAACCTAAAAGGAGTGTGTACTCCTAGGTCCCGACCATATGTGTGAGAGCAATTAAGAGGTTAAAAGGGCTACTCTTTGATCCAAGTCACTTTGAAACTACAAATTAATGGTGTCCTAGGGGGCTAAACCCATCGTCTTAGGTAATTATTACACATTGGAGTATTATTTGATCCGTGGAGCGCCCTTTTCCTATTTTAGCACATGTCTAAGTCATAACTTAAGTTAAAGGGCGAACTTTGATTTGACACATGATTTTTTCCATCAAATAAAGCAGCATGTTGGGCTTTTTTCTCCACTTTAACCCTTTCCTAAAGGGTGTGCACCATGAAAAGCAGAAAAATCATATTTCTATTTGTAAGAGCATATCTAAAATAGCATTTTGCCCATGGTTTTTTATTCTTACTATGGTTTTGTAAATGGTTTCAAGCCTCCTCTTCATCTATAAAAGAGGATGTAAACTGGTGGAAATTTATTGAAGAATAAAGGTAGAATATTTCGTTGAAGCTATTGTCTATTATTTCTTGGGTTCTTTATTTGCTTGAATGGAGGGTGGCTTAGATGTTTTATGCTGAAGCAAAAGCAAATGTTGGTGAGTTAGGATGTAACCCAGAGTTCACATACCTTCGCGTATATCGGAAGTCCCCCTAGGTATCCTGAAACCAACCATTCAGTTGCCAAATTATTACAATACACCGAAAACAGTGTTTGGGAAGATTACTCTCATGTACCGTGGGTATTCGAACCTACATGTATAATATACAAGGGTTGTAGCATATGGCACACCCTTGGCTAAAGCCTTTTTTCTATATTTTTTGGGTCTTGCCTAGAATATTGTTGTTTCACAAGCACATGAGTCTAATTGATCACTGAAGAAATCTTAACTGCATGATAAACACTTGAACAACATTTGTCATTTGAAGAAATATACTTGTAATCATTTTTTAGCTTGCATAAGATAAATCCTAGCCTTTTAGGATCTAGTTTAGGAATTCCCTCCTTAGGTAGGAAATCATTCATCCAAACCTAAAAGTGCAAAGTCAGCACTGTTGGGGTGACAATGGGCGGTCTTCCTGTTCATGTCCTTAGGTTTTCCTCTTGGAGAGGTTGGCACTTTTCCTCTAGGGAGAATCTGATTGATAACATTTTGGCATCGTTGGCGGGGAAAAAACCCATTCCCTAGTTTATACTAAATTTGGCTTCAACGAAATTTGGTGAGTAGAATACGAACACTAGTTAAGTGAACTCACCTAGCAACTCCATTGAAGAAAAGAAGACCAATTCCCTTATAAAACTTAGAGCTTAGGTGTTTGTAGGGTGAAGCAGGTATCTAGTTGGCACTTTGTTGATTATTCACCCTTGTGTAAAATGGCTCCTTAAGAAATTCACGAGCAATTTGCCACTAGATGTTAAAGGAATTCCTGGATACCCTAACCATTACTCTCTAGATTCATTAGATAATCTTCCTAGGTATGATGGTGATCCTTCACTAATTCTTCCTCACAATGAAAACTTTCTAAGGTATGTGTCAGATATCAACGTAACTCATGAGGATGTGTTGATGAGACTTTTGGTGTCTTCTTTTAAAACAGAACAACGTAACTGGGACAAACATTGTGGAGGTCCAAAAAGTATAACTTCTATTGATCTTTTCTTTGAGATTTTCCTAAAACATTGGGGTCCTCCATTGCAAGATTATCAAAGTAATTTAAACAACCATTGGGACAACAAAGAGCATGAGGTGGTTCAAACTATTGAATATATAAAACATCAACTTGGCCCATAGATGAAGACCAAGAATATTGAGGGAACATAGGTGAAGTATCCACTCATGATAACTTGTCCACATCTCAAGAAGAAAGCATGGGGTACCTAGATGAACTGATGGAACTTTTCCATGAACGAAAAAAGGGTGGTAGATATCTTGTTCCACAAATTTCAGAGAAAGCCTTCATATGATGAACGAAAAAGGGTGATAGATATCTTGTTCCACAACTTTCAAAGAAACACTTCATATGAATCGGAGATTGAAATAGGCAACACGGTAGAAGAAAATAATGCCCTTTTGAGCTTAATTGAGAAAGAATATGTGCACATAACCGATACTGAAGAGGTTTCCACTTTAGTTGAAGAACCACCAATTGAAGAAATCATTGACGAAGGATCCCCTTGAAAGTTGATCACTTGGTAAACACAATGAAGAAGAGTCATTTCATGAAGACACCCAACCTTATGAAAAAGACATGCATAGGAACTTTGAGCATGAAAATGACCAAAAAATATTTTCTTATCCGCATGAAGTTGAGGACATGATAAATGATATCCCCTGCCAAAGTCTTGAGTCTCATAATCCATCTTTTGATGATTTTGAAAGGGTGAAATTTGAAGAAAGATTAGTTGATTTTCCCTCATCCCATGAAGAAGATAGTAGACTTGGTGATGAAACCCTTGATTACTTATTTCACAATAGGAAACATCATTGGGATGCGAAATCTGTCTACTTTGAAGAAGATCCCATCTATGATAAAGACTGTGAGGATGATCAAGAAGGTAAGTCTGAGAGAGTTAACTTTGAAAAAGGATCCATACTTAACCTCTCATGCCCTAATGACGTTGTCCACCTTGGAAGACTTAAGTGGGATGCAGAATGCTCTTACCTTGAAGGTGATCCAATCTATGAATCTGAGTGTGAGGGCAAGGGCTTGATTAATGAACTTGGCAATGACATGGAAATGAACTTAGAGAATCTTGATGAAAGGCCAACTAGTCCAAGTCTTAAGGAATATGAAAAATTGTCCCCTTCTTTGCAAAAGGTTAGTGTGATAAGCTCACTTTGGATATGGATTATTCTTTACCATGTGTTTTGGAAAATCAAACCATGATTCTTGGGTACTCAGATTCCTCATGTTTAAATTTTACTCATGAGTACTCTCCTCGATGTTAACTTTCCATAAATCAGCAACTGAATATTATGCCAATAATTTTAACTAACCAGAATTTACTCAATGCTGATATAAACTCAGAAAATTATGGACACATATTACAGCTGAGTTATAAACCAAAATAGCACAAGAGAAACTAACAGAAAACCAAGCACAAATATAGACAACACCAGAAAATACCCTGCAAACCCCAATGTGGGGAAAACCAGCAAAGAGGGGCTTCATCTATGGGCTTCAGAGGAATTTTTACAACAATTTGACACAGAAAATTCTTATAGCAAACATCTGAACTTTTCCTTGGTTGTACAGCCTGCTTTACTTGGTTGTTTGACCCAACAAACTCAGCCCTCACTATTGTAGTTGAACAGTCACAAGTTCATCCTGTTTCTGGTTGTTCGTATAGCATGTGTAAGGCCTACTCTGTTGCTCGAAGGCACAGTCAAGTTCTGGTTGTTCTAGTTGAGGTCGTACGGCCCTAACTCGCCCTTCTTCAGCATTGTACAATTTGGTCCTGGTGAGGCCTGTAGCTAGTAGCTTGGTACAACCTATCCTTAACCTCCTCCTTGCTGCCTCAAGCTCCAGAAATCACCCTCCTAGCCTATTCTTCGACTTCTCTCAAATATTCCCTCTCTTCCTCAGCCCAAAGCTCCCTCTTCAGCTCACTTGCTCAACCTCACAAATGAGAACGTGTGTCCCTCACCCGCAGCCCTTCTCTTTATCTCACCTTTAGCCACCTTTTTGCCTTGAATTGTGTGCCAATTTCAGTGTCCAAGGTTCCAAGGAGCTGCGCCTCCCTTGGCTAGATCCCACACAGCACTAAGGTGATGCGCCCCACTAGCCTAGGCCCCCACAATCCACTCAAAACAGAATTTTGTTGCCTTCCTAAGTTAGACTTAGGCTAAGATAAATAAGGTTGATTTGGGTTTATTAATGTGTCCATCAGAATGCCTAGGACATTTAGGCCCATGCTGAGACACCTACCGAGCTACAAAACTAACACTCCCTCTTAGAAAGGGAGGTGTCTCCACCTGGATCAGTCTCTGACCCCATCAAATTTGTTGTTGTTGTTGTAGCTTCTCCCTCTGACATGGAAGACCCTCCTGCTACCTCTGTTGCACTTTGATCTGATATCCTGCTCTGTTCGTCCATCAATCTCATGTCACACCAGCTGACAAACTTGGTAGTCTTGGATGAAGCCACTCATCCACAAGACTCGGCCACTGACAATGATCTTTGATCCAAGATCCCCTTGGACCCAACTACAAGTTGTCCCACCACCCTGTACATCATACCCTCCCTGATGCAAAGCCTCACTACTGCATCCAGGGTCGCTCCCTCTGAACGCATGAGTACTTGTCCATCCTTGAACATCATTGCATACCCCATATCCTCCAGAGTTGACACAAAGAGCAAATTAACCTTCAACGTTGAAACAAACATCACCTCATCCACCTCCAAAGAACCACCTAACTCTAGCTGGAATCTGGCGCATCCAACCCTCTTCACTGCATGCATGGTGCTAGCCCCACTACTCCATGTAAGTCTGAGCCCGTCTCCAAACACTAAGGAACACGGACCTCATTCTAGTCATATGGTGAGATGATCAATTGTCCACAAACCATGCCCCAATGTCCTCCAACTCTGGAACACTATTGCTCGAAAAAAGGCTACCAAAGAAAAGTCATCCTCGAATTTCTGTGCAAACTCATCTATCATAGTAAGATGATATTGTTGCTACATGTGCCTCCTCCTTCTTCTTCTTCTTGGGACATTGGCTGGCATAGTGGCCAGTCTTGTGACATGCAAAGCATTTCACTTTGCTCATGTCCCTAGAGCCTCCTCCATTACTCTTCTTCACATGAAGAGCCACATTCTTCTCCTCTTCACTCTTTGGTTGGCTAACCTGAGAGGCATCAACTCACAACTCCTCTTGGGTGAAGTCATCCCATAACCCTCCCAACCAGGGAGTTTCTCCCGAGCCACCATTCCATGGACAAACACTTCCCACTACTTGGTGAAGCCATTCAAGGCTATCCTCGCCAACTCAGTCTCATCCACAGCCTCTCCCGGAGCTGCCAGTTCATCTCTAATCTGAATGAACTTTGTGAGATACGTAACCACTAACTCTCCCTCGGCCATCTTCGTGCTTCTCAGCTTCTCTTTGAGCAGTATCTCCCTGCTACGGTTATCAGACTAGTACAACTTCACTAGGGCCTCCCACATATCCTTAGTTGTCTTCTTGCCATAAAATGAGGAATAATGTGGTCCTTGACTCCATTGACAATCATCCTCCTTGTCCTCACGTCCTTTTTTAGATGGGCTACTTCTTGTGTTGGATCAGTTGGGAGTACAGCCTTGACTTCAGCAAACTCCCACAACCCTTGCTCCTCCAATAACAAACCAATACGCTCCCTCCAAGGACTAAAATTAGAGGCGCCTTCCATCCTGTCTTAAAACCTCAAGCCTGCACCAACCATGGTCAGCTCCTCTAACTCACCCACCTTTTTGGGTCACACGTCCCACTTGTTGATTCACTTCATGGTCTGCACAGCAAAGTCGACTCGGCTCCTTCTATACTCAGAGGCTGAGCTCTGATACCATGTTAACTTTCTATAACTCAGCAACAGAACATTATGCCAATAATTTTATCTAACCAGAATTTACTCAATGCTAATATAAACTCAGAAAATTATGCATACATGTTACAATTGAGTTATAAACCAAAATAGCACAGGGGAAACTAACAGAAAACCAATCACAAAAATAGACAACACTATAAAATACAATGCAAACCCCAGTGTGGGGAAAACCAACAATGAGGGGCTTCTATTATACGATTCAAAGTAAGTTTTACAACAATTTGGCACAGAAAATTCTTACAGCAAACAACTGAACTTTTCCTTAGTTGTACGGTCTTCTTTACTTGGTTTTCTGACATAGCAAACTCAGCCCTCATTGTTGTAGCTGAACAACCACAAGTTCAACCTGTTTCCGGTTGTTCGTATGGCCTGAGTACAGCCAGTGTAAGGCCTACTCTGTTGTTGAAAGGTACAACCGAGTTCTGGATGTTCTGGTTGAGGTCGTACGGCCCCAACTCGCCCTCCTTCAGTGTTGTACAATCTGGTCCTAGTGAAGCATGTAGTTGGTAGCTTGGTACAGCTTTTCCTAGCCTCCTCCTTACATGCCTCAAGCTCCAAAAATCACCCTCCCACCCTATTGTTCAACTTCTCTCAAGTCTTCCCTCTCTTCCTCAGCCCAAAGCTCCCTCTTCAACTCACTTGCTCAACCTCACAAATGAGAATGTGTGTCCCCCACCCTCAGCCCTTCTCTTTATCTCGCCTTCAACCACCTTTCTACCTTGAATTGTGTGCCAATTTCAGCTTCGCATGCTCCAACGAGGTGTGTCCCCCTTGGTTGGACCCCACACAGCGCTAACGTGGTGCATCCACTAGTCTGGGCCCCACAATCCACTCAAAACATAATTTTGTTGACTTCCTAAGTTAGTCTTAGGCTAAGATCAATAAGGTTAATCTGGGTTTATTAATGTTTCCATCAACATTCCTAAGACACTTAAGCCCATGCTGACACACCTATCGAGCTACAAAACTAACACTCATCTACCTTTGACCTCTAAGATCTTTTACCCTCCTTGTTTACCTTTAACTCAATCTCATCCTTTGACCAAGAATGATATGGAGTATCAACACTTCCCATCTAGATCCGAGTTGGAGCCACCTTCACAAGCTTTCCTCTTTGATTTTTCAAGTAAAAACAATGAGTTGACCCATTCTTTTGATTACATTAATCCCATTGATCTTTGGGTGGAGAAAATTTGTGGAGATACTAGCCCACCTTGGTATAGTTTGGAATTGATACTTCATGAATACAATATTGCCTAGGTTCTGAACTTACGAGTGACCAAATTTCCACTTTACATCCACTTAAACTTCAATATATCCTTGTTTTGGTTCGTAACTAAACACGAGGGAAGGATTCAAACTGTTGATAAGATCCTTGAGTGGTTGCATTGGATATTTGATTTCACCTAGCAGCGACATCCTTAGTTAGGCAGTAGGGTACGCATGAATAAGCTCCTTTGAGCAATAGTTTAGAATTCATGGTTGTCTTTCATTTGTGTGTTTACTTTCCTGCACTGCATGATTTGCTTGATGCATAGGCTTGCATTTACTTTCCTTAGTTAGAAAACTTGATTTGATGCAGTAGTCATTTTCGTTTTTCGGAGTAGTAGATATGCAACAAATTTTTTTATGCTTTGTGCTTTTCATAAGTGTGTGTAAATTATTGGTCTGCAGAGAGTCTGGAGTTCTCATATACTCTTGCATGGAGTGCACATCCCCGAGTAGGAGCCAAATGTTTCCCTCTCAGGGGTAGCATACTTTGGATACCCTCACAGAGTCACAACAATATCATGTACCTGCCTGCCTAAGATATCATGCATTTTTCTTAGATCCGGACTAGTCCTTTCGTTCTCCAACTGCTACATGATGCTTGCGTAATGAACCATGACATGATTCTTGCAAATGTTGAGATATCAGTACACCTTGATGTTCCAAGTTACTCCATAGATACTCCATGTGTAATACATACCTAGGAGGTCACTTGATGAGGACCATTCCACTTCAAATATGAAAAGAATTTTTTGGTTGATTGATCACGAATATACCACCACCCCTCTAAGAGAGATGTCTAGTTCAAGAAGGAATTTAAGCACCTTTGTGGGGCATTACATATTATTCAAGGTGCATTCCACATATTTGGAGTTATATTTGACCTTTGAAGTATTTGGGGCAAGGACACTTTGTTCCAAGCATGCTCTAAATATTTAGAGGAAAGCCTTTTGCACAAAGAGATGCCATGCGGCATGGCTAACAAGGTTGAAGCCCCTAAATGAAGAAATATTGTGCACTCTAAAGAAACGAAGAGATGAGATCTCTCTAAGAGGTGAGCTACAGTTAATGAGGCCTTAGATTTGTTGAGATTTGTGTACCTTGGGAAGTGTTCCCCTTGTATTTGTGAGCATCTAAACACATGTGGGAAGTACTATGTACTTTGTGCCTTGTACTTTATGTCTAATTTCACTTTGACTTAGGAGATTTAAGTGAACTTAGGGAACTTAACCCAAAGTGGGTTTTTGAGTGAGATTATTATGGGATGATCTCAACCTTAGATGACTATTAATTCACTTTGTGGGTAAATTAGGAGACACAAAGTGAACTTAGGGAACTTAACCCAAAGTGGGTTTTTGAGTGAGATTATTATGGCATGATCTCAACCTTATATTGGAGATGAGATAGGATGATCTCATCCATCCAATCTTTAGGTTTCCTTATGGAGGTTCAAGAGGGGCGCAAAGGGCAAAGAGGAGATCATTCATTCATTTGCTCACTTGGAGAGTTTGAGGAAGAGCATGAGGATGAGGTTGGAGGCTATAGTTGAGGAAAGCTTGGGCGCCTCTATTCATTGAGGTAGCCAAGAGGCTTAGACCCTCAGTTTGTTGGAGTTGATCTTGCTTGGAGGAGAGCGCATTGATAGCAGGGAGGACTTATAGTGGTCAGATTTCTTTGAGGACAGTTTCAGTGGAGAGCTACAACATAGATTCAGAGTTTTGTGTGAGGGTTTCTCCATCAAAGATTCCAGCAGCTAGGGCGCTTCAGTTCAGTGGTTTGGGCAACTTGTGAGGAGGGCGCATCTCTACGACTTGTTTGCAGCTTGAGTCAAGCTGCTATTGTATCAGGTTCATTTGTTTGTTGTACTTGATGTATTCCACCTTCTATTCTCTACATATATACACTCATATTCCAAATTGGTTTTCCCCGAGGGGGGTTTATCCAGGGTTATGTTGACCAAAAATACCTCTGTTCATTTTCATGTCTGCTAGTGTTTAGAACAACAGTATTTTCAAGAGTAAAGATCTCCAGGTGTGTTACATAATTTATGGTATGCATGTGCTAACATCTTGGTGACAAAAACTACATGCTAGAGCACCTAAATGGCCTATGTAACCATAACAAAACAGCAAAGAAGTTCCTGAATAGTTTGTTGTTATAAAACAGCAGCAAACCCTTGTTTGACAATTGAAACTTAGAGCCAACTTGAGGTCAAAGACAAACTTAGTTGGCAACATGTTAGGACTTGGGAAATCTTCAAGTTTCCTAAGATGAAGACCTAGTGGGTGCACCCTACATACAAGGACAAGTTTCATGGACTAAAATATTATTTTCTCCACTCTAAACCCTAAAAGGATGAAGCCCTAATTTGGGATGTACAAAGGGAGTGTTGTCGCCTAATCCATGCCTCGTGTCACATGGAAGAAATCTTCAATCCACAGGGTGTGGCCTTGGGTGCAATTCTCGAGTCCTGTAGTTGCCACCTGACACTCTACTCCTCCATCTAGGCTAACTCCTAGCGAAGCCAAGGGGGGTACTCCCTAAAAACGAATCTAAGGCTAGATTAAAACTAAGCGCAATATTATTCTAGGAGTTAAATGAAGCAAAAGAAAATACAACCAATCTAACAACATATAATGACACATAAAATGAAATGTGTATGCTAGAAATATTAAGCAAGTACTTCAACATAAATGATATAGCTTGAAATCATATGCAAGTACTTGAATTGAAAATAAATGACGATAAGCAAAATAGGAATATAATAGATTAGTGCCAATGATGTAAATTGCTTGCTAAAAGATGTGTTGCAGTGTTCTTGGTAAATTTTATTAGTTAAACATGACTAGTTGGATTAATGGGTTAAATTAGTGCAGTGGACCGATAAATGAGAGTCCACTCTTGAGTGCAAGATTGTAAGTGTGAAAAATTAAATCTAATCTAATGTGTGACCCTTTAACAATTATCCCTCAAATGGGTACAAGCAAAACTGCAAAACTGCAGGACTTCCAACGAGGAGAGAACTAGGTCTCAAAGTTTCCCCCTGAACTCACATGCAATTCCACAAGGATTAGTCCTGACTCCCTATGAGCAATAATGGCAAAAGGATTTTGCAAATAAAACTATTCCACACAACTCAGGTCCCTTTCTGATCATGCCACAGATCAAGCAAAGCTTGCAATGGCTGAGAGCATACTAAGGCCCTGAGGGGGAAGGTTCTTTATTTTGCAAAATTGAAATGCTGAAAAGGAAACTAAGCCAACTAATCTAAGAAATTGAAACTATGCTAACTGTTTTGCGGTGCTTGGGTTTATTTAAGGTTTATTTTAACTTGCAAAAATGAAAACGAGCAAATGAAAGAAACAAGATGAAAAGAGAGACAATTCCCCCCCAGGGGTAGGGGGGATGGCAGGCCTGGTGGGTTATCCCACTCTTTCTTTTTGGTTACAATTTCTTTGAAAGAATGTCTCTTGGTCTTTTATAACACTGAGACCAAACAAACTTACAAAATAGTAGAAGAATGAGTTTAGAATAAATAAGAGATGTTTTAGGTGGTTCTGAATGTTCCCAATCCACGAAATTTCGGCAGCACCTCCTCCTAACTGTTCGCTAAACCTGCAAAAACAGCGAGCTTATAGTAGAAAAGGATGCCCAAAATCACTTTGAAAGTGCCTGCAAAAGATGTTAGATTCATGCGAAATTCCAAGTGAAAGAGTGAATAAAAGGATAAACAAACTAGCTAAGATTAAGCGGGAAACTAACTATTCCAAGTGCCTTTTATTCGTTGTTTGTACAGCGAACAAGAATCACTAAGATTAGCTAGATTTAGAGATGAAAAAACATTATTACAAAACACTGAAAGATCTATCTTTTATTAAGAACGAAAAGATGACCTTTCCTAGACTAGATCTATCAAAACATTTGTAAATTATAAGCAAAATGTGGATCTGGTTTGACTTTGCACGCAAGCTGAAATACTTAATATTTAAAATAAGAATGTAGACCTAACTGCATGCAAGAAAAGTAACCAAGAATAATTTAATTTTAAATAAGGAGAGAGAGATAAGCTTGATAGCTTGGAACCCTTGGGCAATGGAGTCTCTTGATGGAATGATGAGGGAGTATGTCTTTCAAAGACTTGAAGCATGTAGGAGGTACAAGCAAGTCCCTCTATCTCTCTAAGTATGAGGCCCTGTAAGCTAAAAATACTTGCAAAAGATTGTTAAATTCTTGGTGTCACCTACAAGTGAAACTCGAAAAGCATGTTAGTTAACTGAAATATGCGTGCACATCAAATCTCTAATATAGATAAACAATAGGATTGAAAAAAGCAAACAAGCTTAATAAATCTATCCCACTAGGTGACAATGTTGCTTCAAAGACCAATATTAACAATTGAAAAGCAAGAAGTTAAAACAACATCACCTCATAAAATTAAAGCACATGACAATGATCATCCACACAATAGCACAAGCCACCTTTGACCTCCAAAGCCTTTTATTCCAATAGCAAAAGTGTTACAATGATAATACAACCACGAGCTTCACCCAAACTCCCATTAACCAAATGAGGATGAGAACGCTTGGTTCAATAGCAAGATGGGGCATAGCTCCCAAGAAGGAGGGTGCACCATCTAAGAGAGATTGAGCCAAATGGATGGTGGATCCATGCCACAACTCCCACAAAAACTTAGTGTTGAAATATTGTAACTGCGAAGAATATTCTAATTATAATTGAGTTATTATCTTATAGATCAATCCCCTTTTGTGGATTGATCATGTCAGGACTTATGTATGACCAAATCCCCTTTTGCGGAATTGTCAAACCCTAGTTAAATGATGTTAATTGAGAAGTCGGTCCCTAGGGCTAATTAAAGTGGTTTTAGCCACTAATTGAAGAAGTCAGCCTAGCTTGGTGAAGAGACACAACCCTAGTGCCTATCAGCTAGTATAAATAAGAGAGGATGATGCCTCATTCTCTCACTCACTCAGTCACTCATCTAGTGCGCAAGTTTTGAAGATAGTTGTAGTTGCCAGAAGAAGGAGAGAGAGGTGCATGCTCAGTCTTGGTTATTCTTGGTGGTGTTGTCTTTTATCTTGGCATTGTATTGGCAATCTATATTAAGGAAGTTTTTTGCTGGGTTTTCTCCCCCATGAGGGTTTCCTAGGATAAAATGTTGTGTACCTTGTGACTGTGTTTCTCTCAGTGATCCTGCTTATGTTGTTATGCTCTATTAAATTGAAAAGAACTAAATAACATCTCTAAATTTAACATGGGATCAAACCTAAACTGAGTAGAGCACCTTTCACTAGGTAACCAAAAATGTCACTATTGTTGTACAAGAAAATTAGGGATTTTTATTGGAAGAGAATTTCAGCCTAAAAATCATCTAGGGAAGTGTGCCCTAGCCTACCAAACTCATTGGCAGCTTGAGAGCACCTTTTCAGTGGTTGGAGCCTCCATAAAGTGAAACCCTAGTTTTGACTGGTACCAGAAATCCAAAACAGTACCAAAAGTACCAGTCTCGATTTGCGCAGGTCCAATTTCAAGGGGTAAAAATTGAATTTTCTGAGAACAGACTATACCAGCCTACTCGCCTCAGCCCAACGCATCTAGTCCTTGGATCAAAATCCCAAAATTTGAAAGTTGAAAAATTAGGGTTTCCTCATAAAACCCTAAGTTGCAATTGCAGTACCAGTTGCAGTTGCAGTGTCAGTTCCTTCATGCCAGTTGCAATGTCGGCACCAGCTGCAGTACCAATTGCAGTGAAAGTCTTTGCGAAGTGATGGGACTGTTGTCTTATTGTCCTAGTACACCTTACCCTAGCAAGATACTGTCAGAGGTGTAAAAATCTGAGACCTGAGAGATCTAGAATTCGATGAGAAAAATAATACTAATCCAATGAATTTGCAAATAAACAAAGAAGAGAGAGATAGACAAGAATTTACTCCACAAGAATGAATGTATTCACAATATGTTTGAAATTACAATGAGATCAGTCCAATATGTAGAGAGGAATTGATCTTGTCACTAATAATAGCAATTGCCACTAAAAGCAATGTAAAAATGGCTAAAGCACATGCCTAAACCTCTAAAATAGATAACCCACACCTAACATGAGTATGATAGGCTAAAAAGTGTGAGTTTACTAACTAATTAGCTAAACATGTAAAGTTTCATAAAGAAAGGGGGTAAATCCCTAAAATCAAGGGACAGTTTCCTTTATTTAAGGAGGAAATGTGCTCTCCTTCCTTTAGATGTTTAAAATTTGCATGGATGTTGGAAAGGAGTTATTAAGTGGAGTTCTAACTAAAGAACTCAAAGTTAACTCCCTAACTTAAGGAAAGAACTCCCTAAAATCAAGGAAGGTGTCTCCTACCCTCTCTAGAAAGTCAAATCAAGTGAGGAAAAATGCATTGGAATGCATTAACCAAGGTCTAGGTGCCCAAGACAAGTAATACACCAAGGGAAGTTAGTATTATGCTCTAACACCCCCCCTTAAGCCTAACTATAGTGATATAATAAGAAAATGCGAGTCCCAGCTACTAGGCCATTTTAGGTACTCA
>SNQJ01S0079346.1:17001-37835 GCA_010110895.2 Picea sitchensis | reverse complement strand
AGTTGAGAAGATTGGTGTCTCTAGTAGGTGTTTACCTACATCTTGTCGCATTGGTGCTCAACTAAGGAGATTGGTGTCTCCAGTAGGTTGGTGCCTACAATATTTGTAACAGTAGGTTGGTGCCTAGAGAAATTTATAAAAGATAAGTTTTTGTGGTTTAAAAATCAATGTGTTTTGTGTATGGTTTTATGTCATGATGAATGGAATTATTAATGTTTAATGTTTACTTGATGTGCTTAAGATTAGAAATGGTAAAAAGTGTTGAATACAGATTCACCCCCCCTCTCAATATTGGTGAATATTCCAATAATTATAAGCTAGTATTAGGGGTTATATGGATTAGGGTTCGCAATGTTTAGGTGTTATAAGGGTTAGGGAATTTAGGTGTCATGGGTTAAGCATTAGGCATTGATATTTATATGGGTTTTCAATCTTATGGGTTATCTGGGTTATGAATTATATTATTAATTATAAGGATTAGAAATTATATTAGAAATAAGGGTTTAAATGTATTAGAAATAGTGTTAATTTTGGTAGGTGAATTGAGTTTATAGTTCAAACCAAGGTTATAGTGGTTATGTAGGTTGTTGAATAAACGTTCTACTTCTTAAGGAGTATATGTGTTAAAGGCAATACATGTTACATGGGTTACTAGTAATACAATTATACATATTTTGGGGTATAAGGGTTATATATATATATAATATTTAGAGAATATAAGGCTTATAGTGGAGAGGGGTAAGAGAAATGGGTTACAATGGTTAGGGAATATATAGATTAAAGTGATTAGAGGTTACAAACTTTAAATGTTCTAAGGATTTAGAGTTAATGGGAGTGTGGATTATAGAAATTATATAGGTTATGTTGGGGCTTATAGGGGTTAGTAGTTATATGTGTTAAGGATTATAATTGTTACACTTAATATTGAATATAGTGATCATTAAGGGTTATGGAGGTAAGGGTGATAATTGTTATAGGGGTCAAGGGTTTTAGGAGTAAGAGTTATATTCAAAACTAGAAAAAGAGATGAGTGATAGGAGTTGTAAGTGTTGTTTTTTATAATAGATAATCATTATAATGGTTTAGGCAAAGAGGTTATAGGTGCGATTTATATATTAGGGATATAGTTGTTAAGGGTTAATGGTTATAATACTAGTATTTCGGGGTTATATGGGATAATTATTATGGGTTATATGTGTTAGGAGTTTTAGGATATAAATGTTATAGGTATTTGGGAGTAAAGGGTTAAATAGTTACGAGATAAATTAATGATAAAGGTGAGGTGTTATGGGTTATAAGGATTATATATATAGTAGAGCATAAAGGTTTACGGGTTAGAAGGGTTATGATTAAGGGATCTAAGGGTGATAATAGTTAGTATAAGTGTTAGGATTTATATGGGTTATAGTTGTTAACAATTAGGTGATAAGGGTGTAATGGATTTATGGGTGAGGGATTAGGGTTAGAAGTTATAGGTTTGAGGGTTCAATATTTTAGGGTTTTGGGTTTATTTRGATTTTGAGTTATAAGGGTTGGGGTTTATAGGGGTTATAAGAAAGGGGTTATACCAGTATGGGCTAAAGGGGTTAAAGGTTAGGGTAATAAGTGTTAAGGGTTGTGAGTTAGAATGATTAGGGTTTATAATAATTATTAGTGATTCTTTGGAAGGGATAAGTGTTAGGGGTAATAAGGTTTAAGGGTTATAATGGTTATAGGGTTTATGATTTATAGGCTTATGTATTRCAGGTTATAGTTGATAACATATAGAGTTAGTAGAGATGTGTTRTAAGAGAAAAGGGGTTATATGGGTTAAGAACTAGGGATGATGAGTGTTGGAAGTAAGGGGTTATAGGGTCAATGGTTATGTTATTTTTAAGGTCTACAGGTTATAGAAKCTATGAGTTATATTAGGGTTTATAAATGTTAGGTATAATAGGTTTAGAATTTGGGGCTTTAAAGAGTTAAACATTATAGGAGTTACATTATAGGTTATGGATGATAGTGGTTATAAGAGTTAGTGATTATATCGTTAGAAGTTATGGAATATAGAGGTTAAGTTTTATATGTTACAGGAGTTAGGGGTAAATGTATTAAAGTGGTTAGGTGTTATAGGGATTAAGGAATACAAGAGTTAGTATTTATAGGTTCTATGGCATACATAGGTTGGGGGTGATAAGTATTAAGGGTTACATATATTAAAAGTCAAAGGGGCCATAGGGTCTAACTGATGATAAGGGTTGGGAATTATAGGCATAGGGGGTCATAATGGTTATTGATTATATTTGGGCCATCATGGTTGGGGGTGATAAAAGTTAAATGGATTAGAGATTATGGGTTAGGTGTGAGATATTATAGGGAATATGGGTTGTAGTTTTATGGAATAAGGGATGATAGAAGTTAAGGGTCATATCTCAAATGGGTGAAGATTTCTTATTTATTCTGTGTTAAGGGTTATAAGTGTTAGCAATTGATAATTAAAATGATAATTTATAGGTGTTAGGGGTTATGGATTCAAAATAATAAGGGATAAATTCTATAGGTATTTAAGGTTATATTAGACGACAATGTTGGTTAGTGGTACATGGCTATACACAATAGGATTTACATAGATTAGGTGTTAGCGGTTACATAAATGGTTATGGCTATAAGGGTTAGATGTTGGGACTAACAAGGTTTAAGGATAAATGCTTATGAGGGATAGTGGTTATGGTTATGAGGGGGATATACTGTAGTTTTATGGAATAAGGGATGATAGAATTTAAGGGTCATATCTCAAATGGGTGAAGATTTCTTATTTATTCTGTGTTAAGGGTTATAAGTGTTAGTAAATTGATAATTAAAATGATAATTTATAGGTGTTAGGGTTATATCCAAATAATAAGGGATAAATTCTATAGGTATTTAAGGTTATATTAGACGACAATGTTGGTTAGTGGTACATGGCTATACACAATAGGATTTACATAGATTAGGTGTTAGCGGTTACATAAATGGTTATGGCTATAAGGGTTAGATGTTGGGACTAACAAGGTTTAAGGATAAATGCTTATGAGGGATAGTGGTTATGGTTATGAGGGCTAGGTATTGGAAGTAATAAGGATTAAGGGTTAGTGTTATAGATTTATGTGTTAAGGGTACTAACATCTTGATATGGATTAGGAAAATGAAATTATAAATGAGTGCATATATGGTTTTGGACATAGGTGATATAAGTTAGGGGTTACTGTGGTTATGTTATATGGGTTTTGGGTTTATACATTATAATATCTAAGAGTTGGAGGTTATATTAGTGGTTATACCTAGTATATTTTTATCATAATTATATAAAGTGAATGTATGGTCTATATTAAGGGTAAATGATTTATGGGTAATAGTGGTTATAATATTTATAGATTATAGTTAAATACAAGGGTTAAATGGGTTAGAGAAAATAGGTATTATATTTGATAGTATTCATATTTGTGAAGGCTTATCGCTTTAGGATTTATAGGGTTTAAGGGTTAGAATATATAGGGGTTATGTATTAGAGTTAATAGGGTAAGGAATGATAACTTTAGAAGTTGCATGGAGCCATCAAAATACTTAATAATTCCTCTCCTCTCCTCTCCCCTAATAGATTATATTAAATCAAGATTTAGTTCAAAAACTATATACAACCTATATTGGACTTACCAATTACTTAAAACAACAACACCAATGTTGAATGTTTGGGGTCGGTTGTTTTCTCTTTGTTTCTATTTGATGTCTTGAACTATATACAACTTGTATTGAACTTACCTATTACTTAAGACAACACCACCTTGGTTGAGTGTTTGGGGTTGGTTTTTTACTCTTTGTTTCTATTTGATGTATTGAAATATATACAACCTATATTGAACTTACCTATTACTTAAGACAACACACTTGGTTGAGTGTTTGGGGTTGGTTTTTTTTCTCTTTGTTTCTATTTGATGTGTGTGTGAGAGTTTGATACAACTATTACCAACCAATGTTAGGTCAATGCATACCAAATCCTTAGGTAGTCCTTTAGTATTTTTATTTTTTATAACTTTACATAACCATTGCTTATTTGAATTTATCCCTACTTTATGAACATTTGAAATATCTTATAGTATTTTTGAGATAAGTAATGTGTTTCCAAGAATCATTAAAGGTGAAAAAGAGCTATTACAGACTAAATGTTAACAAGTTCTAAATTTCTCATTTATGGTCATAGTTTAAATCTTGTAATTACTACTCAAGTCACATAAAATATGGCATTTTCTATACGCTCTAAGTGCTTATGATTTTGGCTATAAGTGCAAGGTATAAACAAATGACAAATCTTCCTAGATGAATTTCAGTATTTCCAATGTCTATAGAAATTGTTGGTCATGGTATACGAATCACACCGTCTTTTTTCTCAAAACAAAAAAACCAAGTGTTTCTTATGATTTCACAAGCTCCTCTACAAAAGGCGCATACAAGCATTTAGTCAAACCCATATGTTGTAGTAATCAAAGTATTTCTACTTGTAGCAATCACTGGGAATATTCAAAGCCAACAAATGCAAGGATAACCTGAGATCTCATCATGTTGAGTTGTGAGAACCATGTTGAACAACTAAATTTGAATAAGTTCACCTAAGAAATGCTCTAGTGTTGGGAAGCAAAGTTTTTCATGAATTCGGACTAAAATTTGTATCCATGCCATCAACCATCCCACATTCATGCAAAGAATCCATAGCTCTCTTTCTTGAAAAAATAATCCATAGGTATGTGATGATTTGCCAGAGTAGTCTCCAAATTCATTCAAGTGAAATACAAATAATTGAAAATTTTGGACATTTTCCTTGTGTACTTATTTGTTCATTATGTCCTTGAAGGATTATTACAAAATATGCGTATTCCACCAAAGAGTCAGTTGACTGCTCACCTAGAGAGAAGACTCTCCTAGTTCTAAGCATATACCTCCACCTCTTGATGGATGCCTAACAAAACAAATTTATCCAACCAACAAGGGATTGGATGAGAAGCACAGGGGCTTCACCTTATTGAACAATATCTTATCATGTTCATTCATAAAGGGGTTTTTTTAATTGTGAAAAATAAAGTCAATATATTGTAGGTATTGGGGGGAGATGTGGGGTATCAAGGAGTTTATAGGTATTGTGGGGTAAAAATAGGGGTTTGGTTTATTGGAAAGATGTATTGGGAGGAGAGTTCAACAAAAGGATTTTGAGAGATATTTATCAATATCTAGTGAAATTAGGGGTAATTTTTAATATCCCCTGAACTAGTGAATACCCTATCAATATCTAGTGAAATTAAAGGTAATTTTTAATATCCCATGAATGAAGGTGTTATCACATATAGCTGTAAAAGGGTCGCAGGACGACCAATTCCTTTGTTGCACATAAGCGTCCAAATGAAACATTCAAAAGAAGCCCATTTCAGGCTCAAAATACAAGCAACAGTCGGGTTCAATTTTTGACGACAAAGATCCCAGGAGTATTTCATATCAACGACTCTCGGTCTTTCGAAACGTCAGAGTTGCGCGAGGTTTAAAGATCAGGTGGAAGCCCTGAAGTAGCAGATCAAGAACCATGCGTACCTCCGGATCGGACGATCAATATTTACTTCGGGAATTCGAGCTTCGGGAGTTTCAACATCTCCAACCCCATTTTCCTCTGGAGCGTTTTGCCTAAAGTTAAAGATCAATTTCCACACATATTTTCAGATCAGATGGTCATGATTCACTTTGGGAGTTCAGGCTTTGGGAGTTTCGAATATTCCCTTCTCACTTTCCTCCGAACTACTTTTGCCTGAAGTTGCAGATCTTTGCCATGCGTCCTTCCAGATCAGATGATCATCATTTACTTCGGGAATTCTGGCTTCACAATTTTCAGCATCTCCACTCCTGATTTCTTCTAGTGTGTTTTCACCCATAGTCCACAGGTCGTTTTCACATTTCCATCTGAATCAATGTTCTTCATTCACTTTGGAGCTTCATGATTTATTCCAGGCCTCCACATCAAATCATCCTCCAGGAAGTGTTCTTGTTCAGCGTCAAAATTAGCACCATCTCTAAGCGTGGTTAGAAGGATCCTAGACTTGGCAGGACAAATAAACTTTAGCAGGAATGCTAAGTTAGCAGAGGTGCCTAGATCAGGGACTAGGGCCAAATCAATGACCACACTCCATTGTGAGGACACAACATGCCCGGAAGATAAAATTCTTGAGCAGTCCCACAATCGAAACCATTGTATAGCGTAAGAGCTACGTGTCAGTTAGTGGTGAATTGTGGGCCCAAAATCAGTCTAGGTCCAAACTTCCTTTGACGGCCCCATGATCACATGCTGATAAAGTGTCAAATCCAAGAGTAGTGCGTGGAACCCCCTCGGTGTTAAGCCTCATCCCAATCCCGAAGAGGGTTCAGTTAATAAAAGAAAGGACTGCTGGTTGAAACCTCGAATCACCCAGTAATTAAAAATTATGGAGGGTCTGGTCATGGAGACGAAACTGTCAGCATGAGGTACCCCTATGGATAGTTTTTCGTATAGGCCCATGATGAGCTGATTTTTTGCTCACCCCACTCACCCAGTTCTCTAGTTATGTATCAAATATGATACTATCGCATTAATATAAGTCATTTTATTTCATCTCTTTGTTTAAACTGTGTTGAAACACTCAAGAATGGAGGATCCAATTGAGGGTTGTGGTTCTATTATAATGTAGGTTTGATTACTGTAGTGTTGTGACCAGTTTTAGTCAGCTTATTTGTTACCTTATTTCCCCTTATGTTGAAAGGCTCGGGCATGGAGGATTCAGTCGAGTTGTTGTAGTTGCATGATGATGTAGTTTTGATTATTGTGCTGTTGTGACATATTTCAGTGTCTGAAACTTGAGTTCAAGAGTGCTCTTGAGCCTAATTTTTTCTTCACCAAGTTGCTTGAAAGCAAGATGCTCATGGAAGACTTGTCCACCTCTCTCACTAAGTATTCCTCCTACTCACCCTTAAACTCAAATCACTAACTGAATTTAATGAGGACCTAACTTCCCTATGCATTGCTTGTCCAATTTCTGTGATTAAAATAATTCTTGTACTGAGTTTTGTCCATTTGACCTCCACTCATAAAACAAACATCCACCAAACATTTTGGTGGGTACTAGGCTTATCCTCTCACAGTCTAAGGGTGACTCTCAGTGCTAAATTTAATGGCGTCGTTGATGGGGATGAAAGTGAAGATATATTACCTAGGAGAATGAAAATGACCAGATCTGATCTTCGATGGTGAACGAAGACCAGACACATTCAGACTGCATATCATTCACCTGGCGACTCCATGATTAAAGAATCCAGCGACGACCCCACAATTTTAAGAAGTCATATTTTCAGATGGAAGCTATCTTGGCTCAGAGGTTTTCTCCTTTTAATTTTTCTATTGTTCATGGTTTTCCAAATGTTTCTCCTACTATGGATGAGTGGGGTGATTTTTTGCCCACATTTGGAGAGCATAGAGATTAAAACCATGTTGAGCATCTGCTTGAGTTTCATGAACTCATGCATCAATGGGGAATACATCATGAGGATGTGTTAATGAAGATGTTCGTGTTCTCATTAGAGGGAGATGCTTGTGATTGGTATTGATCCTTTCCCCCTTATAGAATCTCCTCCCTGGAACAGTTTCATGTAGCTTTTAATATGCATTTTCAAAATTTTTATTACTCTGAGTTAATTTTTCATAGCTATTGTGAGGAGTATAAAGACTGTGTTCAGGATATAGTTGATTCTTATAAAGGTTGTGAGGATGAAGAATATGCCTTGGATGAGGAATCATCTCCTTCTCTTCCATGTTCATCTGCATCAGATGAAAGCTGTGTTTGTTGTCTCAGTAAGGAAAGTGCAGAAATTGACTCTGTTCTAGAAGTTGATATTCTTTGTAGCCCTGTCTATAAAAATCCTAAATATGAGTAGCCTATTTTTGACTCATATGATGATGATAAGGTATTGCTTCCTATATTAAATCTTAAAATGCAGCGTATGTTTAATAATGAAGAGAATTTTTCTTAGGTTGGGAAAAAGATACCTTTTGATAGTGCGTTCGAGGCTCCTCCTTCATTTGACCATTATGGAGATAGTGATGAAGATGTGGAGTTTTTTTTTGAAGAAAAGAGAATTAACGTCCAACCTTCTTATGAAAATGAAATCTTCTTCCAAGGGTAGCATGTTAAATAAAAAGAGCCATCCATTGATATACACGAGGAGATTTATTTCCATCAATAAGCAGATGTGATCGGAGCAGACCAAGGAGAAGTGGATCAACAACTTGCATCATCCTTTCACTCACCTGTAATTTCCACAGACATTCAGCTAGATGTGAGCAGCTATAAGATAGAGCAGGATTTTTGTTACCAACCCAGTAAGTTTTGTCACCTATTTTATGACCATGTAGGGGAATGCATGGAGTTGCATTTTTTCCATGTATTGAAGCCTCCCAACTTTATATTACCTTCAGCACTAGGGGGAGAGATGAAGAATGTAATCGATTTGTTGTCACAGTTTCATTATCCTTTGTGGATCAGTGACAAAGTAAATACGTTTTCAGTTAGGAGGTTACTTCAATGGCTCTGGTGGAAGTTCACTTTCACCTGGAACTTTGTAAAAATTAGTTAGTGTAGGTTTGTACATAATTAAGATCCTTTAGGAGCATGTGTGTTTGATTTCTTTTCAAGTAGAGTAGTATACATGTCATCCTATTTCCTTCAACAAATGTATCTTATCTCGACTCCACAACCCAACAACTAAGGCACTCGAATTTCTTATTCTTGGCAGCTTGTAGGGAGCATGCCATCCCCTATGGAGCCAAATGTTATCAAATATAGCTGTAAAAAGGTTGCAGGATGACCAAGTCCTTTGTTTCATAGAAGCGTCCAAATACAACATTCAAAAAAAGCCCATTTAGGGATTAAAACACAAGCAACGGTCGACTTCAATTTTCGACAGCAGAGATCCCAAGAGAATTTCAGATCAACAGCTCTCGATCTTTCGGAATGACAAAGTTGCACAAGGTTTAAAGACTAGGTGGAAGCCTCGAAGTTGCATATCAAGCACCACAGTTACCTTCAGATCGAATGGTCAATATTTACTTCGGGAATCCAGGCTTCGAGAGTTTCAGCATCTCCAACCCCATTTTCCTCCGGAGCGTTTTGCTCAAAGTTAAAGATCAAGTGCCACGCATCCTTTCAGATCAGATGGTCATGATTCACTTCGAGAGTTCGAGCTTTGGGAGTTTGAAATATTACCTTCTCACTTTCCTTTGAACTCCTTTTCCCCGAAGTTGCAGATCTCTACCATGTGTCCTTCCAAATTGGACATTCATCATTTACTTCAAGAATTCGAGATTTTCAGCATCTCCACCCCCGATTTCTTCCAATGTGTTTTCACCTGTAGTCCACCGATCACTGCCACATGTCCATCTGAATTAACATTCGTTGTTCACTTCAAAGATTTAGCATTCAATTCATGCCTCCATGTCATATTATCCTCCAGGAAGTGTTCTTGTTCAACACCAAAAATAGTTACATCTCTAAGTGTGGTTAGAAGGATCCTAGAGTTGGCGGGAAAGATAAAATTTAGCGGGAATGCTAAGTTAGCAGAGGTTCCCAGATCACGGACCGAGGCCATATCAATGACCATGCTCCATTGCGAGGACGCAACATGCCTGAAAGATAAAATTCTTGAGCGGTCTCGCAATCGAAACTGTGGTATAGCGTAAGAGCTACGTGGTAGTTAGTGATGAATTGTGGGCCCAAAAGCAGTCTGGGTCCAAACCACCTTTTCCGGCCTCGTATTCACGTGCTCATAAAGCGTCAAATCCGAGAGCAGCATGTGGTATCCCCCTAAGCATTAAGCGTAAGTCTCTACCATTTATTAGCGACACTATAAGGTTTTGTGTTGCAACAAATGGGTTTGTACCTAAGTCATAAAAAGGTGGTAGTCGAAGGATAATGCCAAAATGCGCATGATGGAGTGGATACCTATCCTATATGCTAGGTTATGAAAATACCTACCCGAGGTGATGAATGACCAATCATAACGTTGAAATCCACAAGAAAACCGAGTCAAAACTACAACAAACCAGCTCAAAACCACTCTTGACTTAGTCCATTAGGTTAAAAAATAGCATGAAACTATATAAAGTTGGTAAAAATAGCTTATAAATAGTAATAAAATCGAAAATTATTGTATCATTTTGATTTTTACCCAAATAGTGCAATTTGGACCAAAATACCTCCAAGATTCAAATGATGATTGTAGGAGCATCGGGCAATGAAATCACAAACCGTCTGGATCAGGTAACTCTTCATCTCATCCTATTCAAATTTAGTGGATTGCATTTTTGAAATAGGTTTCCATTTTTTAGTTTTTAAGGGCGTAAATTAGGATTGTTGGTGTATGTGGGTCTCCTTTGTTAAGGTCACGTGTACGATGAGGTATATTCCCCTGTGTGAACCACGGGGAGCATGTATCAATCCCTACATGCAACTATGTGCAAATAAGTCCGTGTATAGCTACACAAATGGCCAAAAGAGGGGTTCTAACCCAAAAAATTGATTTGTTTTTGGCATGATGGTCCTGGAATGGAGAGAGCGAGAGCATGAGGAGGTGGATGCAGCTGTTGAACAAGATTTGGTGGCTCAAGAGGCTCTAAAAATATGTGGTTTGTACAAATTTTGGGCTCTCAAAGGAATGAGGGCTTAAGTGAGGTTGTTGGAGATGTTGGTGGGTTACTGGGACCCTGATAGCGAGAACTTTATCCTCGATAGATAACCACTAAGGATCGAAGTAGAGGGCATCTACTTCTTGACAAGTCTATCACGCTGAGGGGAGGTTGTGAACCTGAAGTCACGCGGAGCAAGAGTGGGATGAAGATCAAGGAGTATATCGATGCCCACTGTGTAGAAGGGACTCCCAAGGTGGGAAGCCAAGTCCCCATCCAGGGAATAAGTAATCTTAGTTTGAAGATCATAGTGATCATGCTTACCAGGATCATAGGTTCGACCTCATTGCATAAAGCCTCGAGATCACTTATGTTTTACGTAGTAGAGTGTGCTAGGCCCACTATCTATGACTGGTGTACCTCACTGTTGACCAATATGAAGGGTCAATTGACAGAGTGCAAACAGGGGAGTAAGAGAAACTTCGGTTTTGCCTCTATTCTTTGTAGTTTCTTTTTCAAGAGGGTTCTAGGTATGGGATGTAGAGTGGAGATCCTTCCTAGAGAACCATGCAATCCAACCATGGCACGGTGGATCGAGGTCATGAGACGACAGGGGGGGAGGTAGGGTATCAACGCCCTACAATGATGATTTTTTCTTCTGGTGGCGGTGACAAATCATTGCCCTGGACAACTATCCCTATGTGGGGATCGATTTCAGAGGATATCCTGATATGCCACTTCCACCAAGAGCCGCCTACGGTGACATAGGTAACATGTTTTTACATATTTCATTTTTTTTTGTATTTTTGTATTTAGGGAACAAAAATATTTTTTTGAATGGTGTTTAAATATTAACTAGATACTTGTGTAATCGCAGACATGGAATCGGGGAGATGAGGCAGCAAGAGGAGAAGTAGATAGAGTCCTATAGAATGCACAGGGTAACTTGTCTCGTTTGAAACATAGGATTCCTATGGTTCAGGTAGAGGATCTACCTGACGCCATGCAACGACAGGTGGTTGGTGTACCTAGAGAACAAGTAAGACTCTTCCGACATCTCACAAACGTCGTGGTTTGATACCATGACACAAATCTGGTGCCACAGGCATAGATATCATGGGATATGTATACCAGCTGTATATGTGTATCAATGGTTTTAGCCCCAATTTTGTAATATAAACACCATATTTTGAAATATATAAAAAAGGGATCTTCGACTTTACTTATATCTTACAATGTGTACAATGATTTAATGGTTTTCTTTGCTTTATTAATGTGACAAATGCCAATCTAAAACGTAATTAGCATAGGAATCATATACATGATTAGAACTCCTAGGAATATGATAATATGTAATAAAATCAAATTGTTGTTCTAAAATATGTACCTGTAGGAATTGATGGAGAAAAGTAGGATCCCACACGTGGTAACGACTGTTCAACTAACATAGTACTAACTGGGAATCCAGGCAAACTTCTAAAGAGCGAATGCCATGCGAGATAGTGTCGCACAAAAGTTCTATGACGACGCTATATTTGGCCACATTATTTGTGGATGGCCATAGGCATGCACCACCTGAAGATACCAGTAGACCCTCGGGTGAGTAAACCACCCAAGCGATGGAAGCCAAGTTCTGTGTATGACAACTGGCTCCATCTACAAATCCTAGGTAGACCGAAGACTCCATCTGCGAATCCTAGGTAGACTGAAGACTCTGTCTGTGAATCCTAGGTAGACCGAAGAATCCATCTATGAATCCTAGGTAGACCAAAGACTCTGTCTCTGAATCCTAGGTAGACCAAAGACTCTGTCTCTGAATCCTAGGTAGACCGAAGAATATATCTCTGAATCCTAGGTAGACCGAAGACTCCATCTATGAATCCAAGGTAGACCAAAGACTCTATCTGTGAATCCTAGGTAGACCGAAGACTCCGTCTGTGAATCCTAGGTAGATTGAAGACTCCGTCTGTGAATCCTAGGTAGACCAAAGACTCTGTTTGCAAATCCTAGGTAGACAGAAGACTCCATCTGTGAATCCTAGGTAGACCGAAGACTGGTAGACCAACAAAGGGAAAACTTGATAAGCAAGATAAAGACAAAATAAAAGGAGAAAAGAGATGTATATACGATAAATTTACATTAGTATACAAAGAGTTCCACCCAATTCTAGGGCTCAAGCGTAGTACCTTTCCAAGTAGATCCCATTTCTGGGCTTGACTAACTTATTCCCTTCATAATATTCTAATTCGTAGGATCCTTTTTTTAGGACACATTGCACGATGTAAGGACCGTGCCACATGGGTTTAAACTTTCTTGCCCCTAGCGGTTCTTTGGCTTGATCATACAAGAGGACCAAGTCACCCTCAGCATACAAAAGCTTGACTGCCAACTTGAGAGAAGGGATTTCACATTCAACAGGAATGATGACTCTGCATCGTGCACTAACTGAAAAGGGGAAAAACTGGTGGCAGTCTTAACCGAGGTTCAGTATGCCCAAACCACGGGATATAGCATGATGTGCCAATTGGAATTACTCCTCCTAACAGTTTTTGGCAAAATGGTCTTGAGAGACTTGTTGATGGCCTCTACCTACCCATTTTGCTGGGGGTAGTAAGGGGATGAATGACCATGTCAAAACCCCATCTTAGATGCTAGTTCTACCATCATCTCATTCTAAAAGTGACTACCATGATTAGTGACAATATCACTCGAGATACCGAACCAAGCAATAATTTGTTTGAACATGAAGAAGGTTGCACTCTTCCCATCAGATTTTATGGTAGGCATGTTCTCGACCCACTTAGTAAAGTAGTCGATGACCACGATAATGTGTTGATGCCCCCAACCGAAGTTTGGTTGCAATCAACGAGATCTACCCCCCACTTGGTAAAGGGACCGACGATAATGATTGGGTGAAGAGGGGATGGATGCGAGCACATTTTTTGAGTGAGCTCCTGGAAGGGGTGACACTTCCTAATCGCTTTGAAACAATCGTTAAAGATAGTAGGCCAGAAATAACCGGCTCACATGATTTTTTGGGTTGTCGCAAGCTCGGATAAGTGACCACCACAAGCCCCTTTGTGGCAATCGTTTACAACTAACTTGGCTTCCTCGTGAGTTAAGCAATGATGCAAGATATAATATACTCCTCAGTGATATAAAGTGTCACTGACAATGGTAAAATTTTTGGCTTGGTATCTAACACGTCGTCGATCATCTCACAAGAGATGTTGAGCGAACTTCAAGGTTTGAAGATATAAAACAATGTCTCCATACCAAGGGTCGGACGACGATACAAGGAAAATTTGTTCGTCCACAAATGAATCAACATGGATAACATCCTTGTCTAATCATGGAAAATCGAATATTAACTCTACAAAAACTAGCAATTTCTTGGACTTGGCCGAAGCGAAGTCGAGATCAAATTCTTGTAAGATGAAAATCCATTTATTATATTTCCCTCCAATGATACGTCTAGTAAGGACGTATTGAAACAAATTGACATCGGCAACCACCGTAGTCTTGCAAAGTAATATATAGTGACGTAAGCGTTAGACTACGTGAACGACAACCAAAGATAGCTTTTCAACATGAGAGTAATTAATCTTAGGACCAACTAAATTTCGACTAAGATAGTAGATGACGTGCTCATGGAGCTCATCATCCTCCTGAACTAGAATGATGCCAATCATCTCTACAGACACGGAAATATACAACAATTAATCTCTACTGTAATCAGGATATTTCAGCAGAGGGGCCTATACCAAGGCTTTCTTCAAAGTGTCAAAAGACTCCTGGGCACACTCATCCTAGATAAAGGGGGTGTCTTTCTTCAAGAGGCGCATGAAACACTTAGTTATATTGGGATAATTCACTATGAAATGACGTAGAAAGTTAGATTTCCCCTATAAACCTTGAAGTTGTCTAATTGTGTGTGGTAGAGGAAACTGAAGTATTTCCTCAACCTTAAGAGGATCTACCATGATCTCGATCTCAGAAAATAAAAATCCTAAGAGATGACCAGACTTAATGCAAAAGATGCATTTATGAGGGTTTAACGGGATTCTATAGTAACGACATCTTTCCAAAACTAGTCAAAGGTGTATAACATGATCCACTCTCTTGCAAGAGTGAGTAGCAAGATCATCTAGGTAGGCTTCGATTATGTGCTTAAGATTGTGAAAGGAGAAAGTCATGGCACTTTGGAAGGTTTCTACGACGTTTTTAAGGCCGAAAGGAATTTTTCGGTATGCAAAAGTACCCAAAGGACATATAATTGTCGTCTTGTGTTGGTCCTCAGGTTTGATCTGGATTTGGTTATAGCCTGAAAATCCATCCATAAAATAAAATATCTCGCTTCCTACACACTCATTGATAATCTAATCAATGAAAGGCATGGGCAAGTTATCTTTAGGACAAGCCTTGTTTAGGTCACGGAAGTACATACACACACATATGGTTCCTTGATTTTTATTCACAGGAATGGGGTTGGATACCCATTCGGTCAAGGGAACTGCATAGCTGAAGCCAACGTTAAGCAATTTCTTCACCTCTGCCTTAATAGTAGGGGCATTCCTAGGATTCATATCTCTAAGATGTTATCGAATAGGTTTATCATCCATGTAAGTTCTAATTTCATGTTCGACAATCCGAGGGTCAATCCCTGGCATCTCTTCGTATAACCAAGCAAATACATCTCAAAATTCTTTGAAGAGATCGGTGTAGATCATAATTTCTTCTAGCGAACAATCCACAACTATATTTATGTTCTCAATATTGCCAGGGGTACGAGAGACATCGATCGAGACGGTAGGAGAAATACTCACAAAATTTCCTTCGACATAAATGTCATGCATATCAAGTGGAACTATAGCGTAATCGACTATCTCACTCAAGGTAGACCAAAATTCATCTTGCTCGATTCTTTCAAGACTTGGGAGAAAATAGGATTGATGATGCATATCATCCCATGGTCTCTCGGAGCCATTCATGGCTTCGATGATGGCTTTGTCTGAAGGTGAAGTATCATATAAGAAATCATGTGAAAAAAATAATGAGGTGGACCATACAGGCCTAAGAACACGATCCTCATCATTCGTCTATGAGGTAACAGGATCAAGATCGGTGGAAGAGTCAAGAACAACTTGATACACAGTCTCTGCTACCGATAGTGGCATAGCCATGCCATCATGCAAATTTCCTTCACATGACGAAGTCGGAGAAGGTAGGGTCCATGGATCACTAAAATAGGAAGTGCGGAAAGGAATCGAACTCCCTACAGAAGCAATCCTACTAGACATGGTGTAAACATGGTGAATTAGTGCCGACAAGTCAAAAGTACCCATAAGGGAAGAATACATTTTGGCACCGATATTCTTAGTTGTCAACTGAGAATTGTCGATGACGGTCCAACAGATGCATTAGGACTAGAGTACACAAAGGATAACTAGTTGATAGTCACGATCTCCCCTTGATGAGTAAAATAAATTATATAGAAGACAGACGATACAGCAACAACCATATAATAGGTCCAATTGTGGCCCAGTAACAAGTTATAATTGAGAGGTACATCAACTACCTCTACCTCCACCTCTACCGTCTTCCCACCTAACTAGATTGGAAAGGCAGGGAGAATACCATGAGGTCAGAAGGAATGACCGTCAAATGCAGTCAACATGTTCGACGACTTGGAAAGGGTCGGAGAACCAAGAGCTTTCCAACAGATGAGGGACAACATGCAGGTGGCAACACCTTCATCAATGACTGCTCGTTTGATAGTATACTTGGAATACTCCATGTGGATTTGGAAAGCCACATGGTAGGGTAAGCGAGGCTTCACATCTGTGATGTCAAAATTGATAACTTTTGAGACAATAGGTTCTAGAAATCCTAAGGTAGTGAGGCATTCCTCTGCGATGGACACGTTTGGAGTACCTCCAAAGCCGACATTGTGCAATGGGTTTGTCCCATATATTCAACAATAGAGTAGTTATGGGTGGCTCTAGCATTAGGATTGTGGGTAGAGCGCTTAAGTACTCCTTCCAGAATACGAGGCGGTGGCTCTGGTTTCTCAATCTATAAGTTCATATCTGGAGGGGGAGGAGGAGATTCTAGACTGGTACTAGCTTTTTAAGAGCTATAATATCGAGAGCGGGTGGCCATATCAATTTTCGCGTCGACCATATTGATACAAACACGGTTGCCATATTGCAATGGTGGGTTTTGACTTCCATCGGGCGCATTTCCGACGTTCAAAGAGCTCAAGGTTAAGTGTTGGTTGTGTGGGAATCGATTCGTCAGCACAATGGGTGGTGGAGATTTAAAATCCTCGCAGCCTCCGTGAGTTTGGGGCATAAATGTGTAAGGTGGTCATGGGTACAAAGTTTACAAGGAAACTTCACCTTACATTTCTCTTTCTTTCCCTCTCCATCATTATCATTCTGATTCCCATTATTATCCTTGTCCTTGGGTTTATTGTTATTTTTCCCACCCTTACGATTGGTTCAACCTTTCCTTTTATTCCCATCTAGTTGTTGGTCACCATTTGGATTTTTCGACGATTGCACAGAATGTACATCCGCCCACTGAGTGGGTTTGGAGGATCCTGACGAAGTTGATCCTCCGATAGACTTCGTTGTTGAGTCTGCGGGATTTACATTGGTGGACCCTACAATGCCATCGACATGAGGTCCAGGTTTCTGCCTAGCATCATAATTTGACAACAATGCTTCTAGAAGAAGGTGATATAACATCCCAGACTAAGCATATATTAAATCTAATTGTTGGTCTCTAAACATAGCTTCTTCTTTGTTGGAGACCCTGGAAGTAGGAACATCCTTTGAGATAGGAGGGTGAAAGGACATTATGAACCATTCTAGGATAAATTCCAAGGGTATAAGATTCTTAATCAACCACCTCCATCTATGCCATTAATGGATATGATCCGAGATGTGAGTGGGAGTGTCCTGGCGTAAAGTCGACAAGAGTTCGAGGCCAACATCATAACGAATGGGCAATTGAAAGTGGTTGAGAAAGGCTACCACCAACTGATTAAATGACCCATATGTCACCCTAGATAGCTCAATGTACCATTATGAAACAACTCCAATGAGAGTGCATTGAAACAATCATAATCTAATAGAATCATGGTTCAGTGAATTCGATGAGCACCAAAGGTGAAAGGTAGTAACGTGTTCACTAGGTTTCTCTCCATTCTTACCCTCAAACTTTGGAATGTTCGAAGGAAGTTTGGTGGGGACAGGGGCCATGTGGGATCATGAATCACTGGGTCATTCATTAACTTGGACAAATCTGATAGATTTAGCATGGCCAGAAAAAGAAGATGGGGTTGCGACATATGGCCCCACCCTACGGTGAAAGATTGTGTGTTGGGAATTGCATTCCACCCAAGATTTTGGTAAGAACCAAAGCCCTATTCGGAATTATAAGGCCCTCCTCCAGGATGATTCGTATAAGGTGGGTTGGGCATCATTCCAACAGGAATGTTCTGATAAGGATTGTGAAAATTTCTCCCAGGCAGATTAGATCCAGGTCGGGGGTTATGAAAACTACCCCCAACTGGATTGGATCCGGTTTGGGGGTTTCCCAAAGTGTAAGACTGACCTCCTCTAGGTGGGAACTCATAGGATTGAAGTGGATTCTTCATGCCAAAATTATTGGTCAGAATTGAAACCGAGGAGGTAGAGATATAGGGCAAAACATGTCCGCCAGCTGGGTTGTTCCATCCAGTTGTAGAAGAATTAGAACCAGGGTTTAGAAAAGGAGCAATTCCTATATTAGGATTCGTTTAGGGGTTATGAGAACCACCAAATGGAAAAGGAGTGTAAGGAGGTGTAGTGCCCTCAAGTCCAAGGCTAGCGTTAGGGCCAATAGCTGGAATGGAAGTTGAAAACTGCGAAGTGAAGTTAGGCATACCATAAGAAAATGGAACAGAAGCCATAGGGATGGACTGAACATTGTAACCCGATGAGTGACCAAAACCCCCAAAAGGGTTAGAGGCAAGAGATGAATCATTAACTACAGGTCGAGCCATAGTACTGGTATAAGCCTCTGATACTGCAACTGTAGCGACTGGAGGAGTTGAAGGGGTGCCATTAACTATAGTGTGTATGGAAGGTGAAGAAATCCCAGTGTTCTGAAGACTAGACTCAGTACTCATTCTTATGGAACCACAAGTCTGAAAGGTGCAAGTGTGTGTACCACTTCTAAAAACTCTACGCCTTTTAGAAGGCAAGAAACCAAAATACGGTGGTAAATGTAACAATCGATGGGACCAGCGGGGAAGCTGGTCCGACTCCACGATGTCTTATGACTCTACAAAATAAAAATATATTCTAAGGCCAACTAGTAGTCAAAGAGTATACAAAAAATTCAAACAACCAATATGCATGCAAACGGGCTAAAGTGGTTGAGTGGCTTCCCTCGCTAAAGAAGGTATGTCTCATCCAAGAGGGACCTGAGACTCCCTGCTAAATTTTTCAGGTAACAAAATCAGTTATAGAGGCCTTCGTGGGCTTAACAACCAGTCGGTCAGAGCCCCCCAGAGAGGTAATCCTCCATAAAGGCTGTGTGTTGTCCGACCTCTATCTGACCCAGTATACAAGCAGAATAACCCCTGCAAGTAACCTATGAGATACCTAAGTCAAGAAACTAATAAACCACTTTATAATCAATGCACATGCGAGCAGTCATAAGTCTGGATCACCATATGGGTAGGTTAGAAAAGCCCAAAACCTTGAAAGCACTGCCTCTCATAGAGGTATGGGTACTAGAAAGATCCCCAAATATGAATAAATCCACAGAAATATCTCTGACTCTAGGTAAGTATCCAGGGGTTATCCCTTCAACTAACCTCGCGCGACCTCGTGATGAACTCAGGTGTGAGCGGAGCCTCCTGATCTTACCAATTATAAAATGGACTTCTCAACTCCTTGTCTCACACACATATGTTTATTTAATTGCCTTGGAGAAGTTTACTCACAAAATCCTATTCCAAGGCACTAAATCCTAGACTAGTTTGAGCACACTAAAAATAAAATTGTGACTAATCAATTTTAGTTTAAAGAGTAAATTTTATTGGTTGTGATTCCTCAAAAGGGTATGGAATCGAAACTCATGATGTTATGACTATTAGAATATGAAATATTATGCTTGTTTTACCATTGACAATACCCTTGTCACCCAACCATAGGCCGAAGCCACCCTCCAAGCACCTTGACCTTGACAAAGAAGAATACTAGTAGCAATCAATAACCAAGCAAGGCTAATGCACCAGGCAAGAAAAGTAACCAAAGTTGATCAAATAGTCCCACCCAGAAACTGGCGCAACACTCTTCCCCAGAACAAAACTACCAACTGCAGTGCACACAACTGGCTCTTTGCAATTCTAAGAATCTGTATAATGAGAACTGGTGCCCTGTATTTATAGTGGTTCTGGTAGACTTACTGGGGCCAACTTCTCATTCTGGGTACTAATTAATTCATATTAATTATATTTCTGCAGTCGACATCTCGTCTAAGGTTTCTTTTACTTCTTTGCTTCCTTCCAGAATATTCTAATATCATCATAGGTCACAATAGAGTTTCATACCTCCCGAAGCTACCATAATATTAACACTCCCTCCTAGCTAGGGAGGTATGGTCTTGAGCACAAACAGACCATTCAACTGGTAGTATCATGAGCACCGTCATTATTATCCAACTAGATAATCTCTTATGACAAATGGTACAATATCAATTGATAGAACACACCTGTGTTTATCCATGGTTGTATGAAACTAATCAAACCGTGACACATAGTCACAAACAGTGGAACAAATCCACCATAGTGGTATATCTCTATTGTCTGGAGATGGGTAGTCTCCATAACAATCATCTGATGCCAACCTACATAGAAAAATATTGTTAAAATATAATGAATCATCTGGGCCAATATTTCACTCACGTCTATGAGATATGAAAGAATATCTACCCTCAGAGTAGAACAACGAGATATCTGGACTATTCTTCTCAAGAAAGGAAGAATAACTATCCTGTCTTCTGAACCTGGACCATTCCCCACCCTGGGCCATTCTTCCTACACTAATCAAAGTGCACCCTGGAGAGAATGTAT
>SNQJ01S0079346.1:0-16951 GCA_010110895.2 Picea sitchensis | reverse complement strand
TTCTATTTGATGTGTGTGTGAGAGTTTGATACAACTATTACCAACCAATGTTAGGTCAATGCATACCAAATCCTTAGGTAGTCCTTTAGTATTTTTATTTTTTATAACTTTACATAACCATTGCTTATTTGTATTTATCCTTGCTTTATGAACATTTGAATTATCTTATAGTATTTTCGAGATAAGTAATGTGTTTCCAAGAATCATTAAAGGTGAAAAAGAGCTATTACAGACTAAATGTTAACAAGTTCTAAATTTCTCATTTATGGTCATAGTTTAAATCTTGTAATTACTACTCAAGTCACATAAAATATGACATTTTCTATACGCTCTAAGTGCTTATGCTTTTGGCTATAAGTGCAAGGTATAAACAAATGACAAATCTTCCTAGATGAATTTCAGTGATGCCAATGTCTATAGAAATTGTTGGTCATGGTATGCGAATCACACCATCTTTTTCCTCAAAACAAAAAAACCAAGTGTTTCTTATGATTTCACAAGCTCCTCTACAAAAGGCGCATACAAGAATTTAGTCAAACCCATATGTTGTAGTAATCAAAGTATTTCTGCTTGTAGCAATCACTGGGAATATTCAAACCCAACAAATGCAAGGATAACCTGAGATCTCGTCATGTTGAGTTGTAAGAACCATGTTGAACAACTAAATTTGAATAAGTTCACCTAAGAAATGCTCTAGTGTTGGGAAGCAAAGTTTTTCATGAATTCGGACTAAAATTTGTATCCATGCCATCAACCATCCCACATTCATGCAAATAATCCATAGCTCTCTTTCTTGAAAAAATAATCCATAGGTATGTGATGATTTTCCAAAGTAGTCTCCAAATTCATTCAAGTGAAATACAAATAATTGCAAAATTTGGACATTTTCCTTGTGTACTTATTTGTTCATTATGTCCTTGCAGGATTATTACAAAATATGCTTATTCCACCAAAGAGTCAGCTGACTGCTCACCTAGAGAGAAGACTCTCCTAGTTCTAAGCATATACCTCCACCTCTTGATGGATGCCTAACAAAACAAATTTATCCAACCAACAAGGGATTGGATGAGAAGCATGGGGGCTTCACCTTATTGAACAATATCTTATCATGTTCATTCATAAAGGGGGTTTTTTAATTGTGAAAAATAAAGTCAATATATTGTAGGTATTGGGGGGAGATGTGGGGTATCAAGGAGTTTATAGGTATTGTGGGGTAAAAATAAGGGTTTGGTTTATTGGAAAGATGTATTGGGAGGGGAGTTCAACAAAAGGATTTTGAGAGATATTTATCAATATCTAGTGAAATTAGGGGTAATTTTTAATATCCCATGAACTAGTGAATACCCTATCAATATCTAGTGAAATTAGGGGTAATTTTTAATATCCCATGAACTAGTGAATACCCTATCAATATCTAGTGAAATTAAGGGTAATTTTTAATATCCCATGAATGAAGGTGTTATCACATATAGCTGTAAAAGGGTCGCAGGACGACCAATTCCTTTGTTGCACATAAGCATCCAAATGAAACATTCAAAAGAAGCCCATTTCAGGCTCAAAATACAAGCAACAGTCGGGTTCAATTTTTGACGACAAAGATCCCAGGAGTATTTCATATCAACGACTCTCGATCTTTCGAAACGTCAGAGTTGCGCGAGGTTTAAATATCAGGTGGAAGACCTGAAGTAGCAGATCAAGAACCATGCGTACCTCCAGATCGGATGGTCAATATTTACTTTGGGAATTCGAGCTTCGGGAGTTTCAACATCTCCAACCCCATTTTCCTCTGGAGCGTTTTGCCTAAAGTTAAAGATCAATTTCCACACATCTTTTCAGATCAGATGGTCATGATTCACTTTGGGAGTTCAAGCTTTGGGAGTTTCGAATATTCCCTTCTCACTTTCCTCCGAACTACTTTTTCCTGAAGTTGCAGATCTTTTCCATGCGTCCTTCCAGATCAAATGATCATCATTTACTTCGAGAATTCTGGCTTCACAATTTTCAGCATCTCCACTCCTGATTTCTTCTAGTGTGTTTTCACCCATAGTCCACCGATCGTTGTCACATTTCCATCTGAATCAATGTTCTTCGTTCACTTCGGAGCTTCATGATTTATTCCAAGCCTCCACATCAAATCATCCTCCAGGAAGTGTTCTTGTTCAGCGTCAAAATTAGCACCATCTCTAAGCGTGGTTAGAAGGATCCTAGAGTTGGCAGGACAAATAAAATTTAGCAGGAATGCTAAGTTAGCAGAGGTGCCCAGATCAAGGACTGGGGCCAAATCAATGACCACACTCCATTGTGAGGACACAACATGCCCGAAAGATAAAATTCTTGAGCGGTCCCGCAATCGAATCCATGGTATAGTGTAAGAGCTACGTGTCAGTTAGTGGTGAATTGTGGGCCCAAAATCAGTCTGGGACCAAACTTCCTTTGACGGCCCCATGATCACATGCTGATAAAGCGTCAAATCCAAGAGCAGTGCATGGAACCCCCTAGGTGTTAAGCCTCATCCCGATCCCGAAGAGGGTTCAGTTAATAAAAGAAAGGACTGCTGGTTGAAACCTCGAATCACCCAGTAATTAAAAAGTATGGAGGGTCTGGTCATGGAGACGAAACTGTCAGCATGAGGTACCCTTATGGATAGTTTTTCCTATAGGCCCATGATGAGTTGTTTTTTTCTCACCCCACTCATCCAGTTCTCTAGTTATGTATCAAATTTGATACTATCGCATTAATAGAAGTCATTTTATTTCATCTCTTTGTTTAAACTATGTTGAAACACTCGAGAATGGAGGATCCAATTGAGGGTTGTGGTTCTATTATAATGTAGGTTTGATTACTGTAGTGTTGTGACCAGTTTTAGTCATCTTATTTGTTACCTTATTTCCCCTTATGTTGAAAGGCTCGGGCATGGAGGATCCAGTCGAGTTGTTGTAGTTGCATGATAATGTAGGTTTGATTATTGTGCTGCTGTCACATATTTCAGTGTCTGAAACTTGAGTTCAAGAGTGCTCTTGAGCCTAATTTTTTCTTCACCAAGTTGCTTGAAAGCAAGATGCTCATGTAAGACTTGTCCACCTCTCTCACTAAGTATTCCTCCTAGTCACCCTTAAACTCAAATCACTAACTGAATTTAATGAGGACCTAACTTCCCTATGCATTGCTTGTCCAATTTCTGTGATTAAAATAATTCTTGTACTGAGTTTTGTCCATTTGACCTCCACTCATAAAACAAACATCCACCAAACATTTTGGTGGGTACTAGGCTTATCCTCTCACAGTCTAAGGGTGACTCTCAGTGCTAAATTTAATGGCGTCGTTGATGGGGATGAAAGTGAAGATATATTACCTAGGAGAATGAAAATGACCAGATCTGATCTTCGATGGTGAACGAAGACCAGACACATTCAGACTGCATATCATTCACCTGGCGACTCCATGATTAAAGAATCCAGCGACGACCCCACAATTTTAAGAAGTCATATTTTCAGATGGAAGCTATCTTGGCTCAGAGGTTTTCTCCTTTTAATTTTTCTATTGTTCATGGTTTTCCAAATGTTTCTCCTACTATGGATGAGTGGGGTGATTTTTTGCCCACATTTGGAGAGCATAGAGATTAAAACCATGTTGAGCATCTGCTTGAGTTTCATGAACTCATGCATCAATGGGGAATACATCATGAGGATGTGTTAATGAAGATGTTCGTGTTCTCATTAGAGGGAGATGCTTGTGATTGGTATTGATCCTTTCCCCCTTATAGAATCTCCTCCCTGGAACAGTTTCATGTAGCTTTTAATATGCATTTTCAAAATTTTTATTACTCTGAGTTAATTTTTCATAGCTATTGTGAGGAGTATAAAGACTGTGTTCAGGATATAGTTGATTCTTATAAAGGTTGTGAGGATGAAGAATATGCCTTGGATGAGGAATCATCTCCTTCTCTTCCATGTTCATCTGCATCAGATGAAAGCTGTGTTTGTTGTCTCAGTAAGGAAAGTGCAGAAATTGACTCTGTTCTAGAAGTTGATATTCTTTGTAGCCCTGTCTATAAAAATCCTAAATATGAGTAGCCTATTTTTGACTCATATGATGATGATAAGGTATTGCTTCCTATATTAAATCTTAAAATGCAGCGTATGTTTAATAATGAAGAGAATTTTTCTTAGGTTGGGAAAAAGATACCTTTTGATAGTGCGTTCGAGGCTCCTCCTTCATTTGACCATTATGGAGATAGTGATGAAGATGTGGAGTTTTTTTTTGAAGAAAAGAGAATTAACGTCCAACCTTCTTATGAAAATGAAATCTTCTTCCAAGGGTAGCATGTTAAATAAAAAGAGCCATCCATTGATATACACGAGGAGATTTATTTCCATCAATAAGCAGATGTGATCGGAGCAGACCAAGGAGAAGTGGATCAACAACTTGCATCATCCTTTCACTCACCTGTAATTTCCACAGACATTCAGCTAGATGTGAGCAGCTATAAGATAGAGCAGGATTTTTGTTACCAACCCAGTAAGTTTTGTCACCTATTTTATGACCATGTAGGGGAATGCATGGAGTTGCATTTTTTCCATGTATTGAAGCCTCCCAACTTTATATTACCTTCAGCACTAGGGGGAGAGATGAAGAATGTAATCGATTTGTTGTCACAGTTTCATTATCCTTTGTGGATCAGTGACAAAGTAAATACGTTTTCAGTTAGGAGGTTACTTCAATGGCTCTGGTGGAAGTTCACTTTCACCTGGAACTTTGTAAAAATTAGTTAGTGTAGGTTTGTACATAATTAAGATCCTTTAGGAGCATGTGTGTTTGATTTCTTTTCAAGTAGAGTAGTATACATGTCATCCTATTTCCTTCAACAAATGTATCTTATCTCGACTCCACAACCCAACAACTAAGGCACTCGAATTTCTTATTCTTGGCAGCTTGTAGGGAGCATGCCATCCCCTATGGAGCCAAATGTTATCAAATATAGCTGTAAAAAGGTTGCAGGATGACCAAGTCCTTTGTTTCATAGAAGCGTCCAAATACAACATTCAAAAAAAGCCCATTTAGGGATTAAAACACAAGCAACGGTCGACTTCAATTTTCGACAGCAGAGATCCCAAGAGAATTTCAGATCAACAGCTCTCGATCTTTCGGAATGACAAAGTTGCACAAGGTTTAAAGACTAGGTGGAAGCCTCGAAGTTGCATATCAAGCACCACAGTTACCTTCAGATCGAATGGTCAATATTTACTTCGGGAATCCAGGCTTCGAGAGTTTCAGCATCTCCAACCCCATTTTCCTCCGGAGCGTTTTGCTCAAAGTTAAAGATCAAGTGCCACGCATCCTTTCAGATCAGATGGTCATGATTCACTTCGAGAGTTCGAGCTTTGGGAGTTTGAAATATTACCTTCTCACTTTCCTTTGAACTCCTTTTCCCCGAAGTTGCAGATCTCTACCATGTGTCCTTCCAAATTGGACATTCATCATTTACTTCAAGAATTCGAGATTTTCAGCATCTCCACCCCCGATTTCTTCCAATGTGTTTTCACCTGTAGTCCACCGATCACTGCCACATGTCCATCTGAATTAACATTCGTTGTTCACTTCAAAGATTTAGCATTCAATTCATGCCTCCATGTCATATTATCCTCCAGGAAGTGTTCTTGTTCAACACCAAAAATAGTTACATCTCTAAGTGTGGTTAGAAGGATCCTAGAGTTGGCGGGAAAGATAAAATTTAGCGGGAATGCTAAGTTAGCAGAGGTTCCCAGATCACGGACCGAGGCCATATCAATGACCATGCTCCATTGCGAGGACGCAACATGCCTGAAAGATAAAATTCTTGAGCGGTCTCGCAATCGAAACTGTGGTATAGCGTAAGAGCTACGTGGTAGTTAGTGATGAATTGTGGGCCCAAAAGCAGTCTGGGTCCAAACCACCTTTTCCGGCCTCGTATTCACGTGCTCATAAAGCGTCAAATCCGAGAGCAGCATGTGGTATCCCCCTAAGCATTAAGCGTAAGTCTCTACCATTTATTAGCGACACTATAAGGTTTTGTGTTGCAACAAATGGGTTTGTACCTAAGTCATAAAAAGGTGGTAGTCGAAGGATAATGCCAAAATGCGCATGATGGAGTGGATACCTATCCTATATGCTAGGTTATGAAAATACCTACCCGAGGTGATGAATGACCAATCATAACGTTGAAATCCACAAGAAAACCGAGTCAAAACTACAACAAACCAGCTCAAAACCACTCTTGACTTAGTCCATTAGGTTAAAAAATAGCATGAAACTATATAAAGTTGGTAAAAATAGCTTATAAATAGTAATAAAATCGAAAATTATTGTATCATTTTGATTTTTACCCAAATAGTGCAATTTGGACCAAAATACCTCCAAGATTCAAATGATGATTGTAGGAGCATCGGGCAATGAAATCACAAACCGTCTGGATCAGGTAACTCTTCATCTCATCCTATTCAAATTTAGTGGATTGCATTTTTGAAATAGGTTTCCATTTTTTAGTTTTTAAGGGCGTAAATTAGGATTGTTGGTGTATGTGGGTCTCCTTTGTTAAGGTCACGTGTACGATGAGGTATATTCCCCTGTGTGAACCACGGGGAGCATGTATCAATCCCTACATGCAACTATGTGCAAATAAGTCCGTGTATAGCTACACAAATGGCCAAAAGAGGGGTTCTAACCCAAAAAATTGATTTGTTTTTGGCATGATGGTCCTGGAATGGAGAGAGCGAGAGCATGAGGAGGTGGATGCAGCTGTTGAACAAGATTTGGTGGCTCAAGAGGCTCTAAAAATATGTGGTTTGTACAAATTTTGGGCTCTCAAAGGAATGAGGGCTTAAGTGAGGTTGTTGGAGATGTTGGTGGGTTACTGGGACCCTGATAGCGAGAACTTTATCCTCGATAGATAACCACTAAGGATCGAAGTAGAGGGCATCTACTTCTTGACAAGTCTATCACGCTGAGGGGAGGTTGTGAACCTGAAGTCACGCGGAGCAAGAGTGGGATGAAGATCAAGGAGTATATCGATGCCCACTGTGTAGAAGGGACTCCCAAGGTGGGAAGCCAAGTCCCCATCCAGGGAATAAGTAATCTTAGTTTGAAGATCATAGTGATCATGCTTACCAGGATCATAGGTTCGACCTCATTGCATAAAGCCTCGAGATCACTTATGTTTTACGTAGTAGAGTGTGCTAGGCCCACTATCTATGACTGGTGTACCTCACTGTTGACCAATATGAAGGGTCAATTGACAGAGTGCAAACAGGGGAGTAAGAGAAACTTCGGTTTTGCCTCTATTCTTTGTAGTTTCTTTTTCAAGAGGGTTCTAGGTATGGGATGTAGAGTGGAGATCCTTCCTAGAGAACCATGCAATCCAACCATGGCACGGTGGATCGAGGTCATGAGACGACAGGGGGGGAGGTAGGGTATCAACGCCCTACAATGATGATTTTTTCTTCTGGTGGCGGTGACAAATCATTGCCCTGGACAACTATCCCTATGTGGGGATCGATTTCAGAGGATATCCTGATATGCCACTTCCACCAAGAGCCGCCTACGGTGACATAGGTAACATGTTTTTACATATTTCATTTTTTTTTGTATTTTTGTATTTAGGGAACAAAAATATTTTTTTGAATGGTGTTTAAATATTAACTAGATACTTGTGTAATCGCAGACATGGAATCGGGGAGATGAGGCAGCAAGAGGAGAAGTAGATAGAGTCCTATAGAATGCACAGGGTAACTTGTCTCGTTTGAAACATAGGATTCCTATGGTTCAGGTAGAGGATCTACCTGACGCCATGCAACGACAGGTGGTTGGTGTACCTAGAGAACAAGTAAGACTCTTCCGACATCTCACAAACGTCGTGGTTTGATACCATGACACAAATCTGGTGCCACAGGCATAGATATCATGGGATATGTATACCAGCTGTATATGTGTATCAATGGTTTTAGCCCCAATTTTGTAATATAAACACCATATTTTGAAATATATAAAAAAGGGATCTTCGACTTTACTTATATCTTACAATGTGTACAATGATTTAATGGTTTTCTTTGCTTTATTAATGTGACAAATGCCAATCTAAAACGTAATTAGCATAGGAATCATATACATGATTAGAACTCCTAGGAATATGATAATATGTAATAAAATCAAATTGTTGTTCTAAAATATGTACCTGTAGGAATTGATGGAGAAAAGTAGGATCCCACACGTGGTAACGACTGTTCAACTAACATAGTACTAACTGGGAATCCAGGCAAACTTCTAAAGAGCGAATGCCATGCGAGATAGTGTCGCACAAAAGTTCTATGACGACGCTATATTTGGCCACATTATTTGTGGATGGCCATAGGCATGCACCACCTGAAGATACCAGTAGACCCTCGGGTGAGTAAACCACCCAAGCGATGGAAGCCAAGTTCTGTGTATGACAACTGGCTCCATCTACAAATCCTAGGTAGACCGAAGACTCCATCTGCGAATCCTAGGTAGACTGAAGACTCTGTCTGTGAATCCTAGGTAGACCGAAGAATCCATCTATGAATCCTAGGTAGACCAAAGACTCTGTCTCTGAATCCTAGGTAGACCAAAGACTCTGTCTCTGAATCCTAGGTAGACCGAAGAATATATCTCTGAATCCTAGGTAGACCGAAGACTCCATCTATGAATCCAAGGTAGACCAAAGACTCTATCTGTGAATCCTAGGTAGACCGAAGACTCCGTCTGTGAATCCTAGGTAGATTGAAGACTCCGTCTGTGAATCCTAGGTAGACCAAAGACTCTGTTTGCAAATCCTAGGTAGACAGAAGACTCCATCTGTGAATCCTAGGTAGACCGAAGACTGGTAGACCAACAAAGGGAAAACTTGATAAGCAAGATAAAGACAAAATAAAAGGAGAAAAGAGATGTATATACGATAAATTTACATTAGTATACAAAGAGTTCCACCCAATTCTAGGGCTCAAGCGTAGTACCTTTCCAAGTAGATCCCATTTCTGGGCTTGACTAACTTATTCCCTTCATAATATTCTAATTCGTAGGATCCTTTTTTTAGGACACATTGCACGATGTAAGGACCGTGCCACATGGGTTTAAACTTTCTTGCCCCTAGCGGTTCTTTGGCTTGATCATACAAGAGGACCAAGTCACCCTCAGCATACAAAAGCTTGACTGCCAACTTGAGAGAAGGGATTTCACATTCAACAGGAATGATGACTCTGCATCGTGCACTAACTGAAAAGGGGAAAAACTGGTGGCAGTCTTAACCGAGGTTCAGTATGCCCAAACCACGGGATATAGCATGATGTGCCAATTGGAATTACTCCTCCTAACAGTTTTTGGCAAAATGGTCTTGAGAGACTTGTTGATGGCCTCTACCTACCCATTTTGCTGGGGGTAGTAAGGGGATGAATGACCATGTCAAAACCCCATCTTAGATGCTAGTTCTACCATCATCTCATTCTAAAAGTGACTACCATGATTAGTGACAATATCACTCGAGATACCGAACCAAGCAATAATTTGTTTGAACATGAAGAAGGTTGCACTCTTCCCATCAGATTTTATGGTAGGCATGTTCTCGACCCACTTAGTAAAGTAGTCGATGACCACGATAATGTGTTGATGCCCCCAACCGAAGTTTGGTTGCAATCAACGAGATCTACCCCCCACTTGGTAAAGGGACCGACGATAATGATTGGGTGAAGAGGGGATGGATGCGAGCACATTTTTTGAGTGAGCTCCTGGAAGGGGTGACACTTCCTAATCGCTTTGAAACAATCGTTAAAGATAGTAGGCCAGAAATAACCGGCTCACATGATTTTTTGGGTTGTCGCAAGCTCGGATAAGTGACCACCACAAGCCCCTTTGTGGCAATCGTTTACAACTAACTTGGCTTCCTCGTGAGTTAAGCAATGATGCAAGATATAATATACTCCTCAGTGATATAAAGTGTCACTGACAATGGTAAAATTTTTGGCTTGGTATCTAACACGTCGTCGATCATCTCACAAGAGATGTTGAGCGAACTTCAAGGTTTGAAGATATAAAACAATGTCTCCATACCAAGGGTCGGACGACGATACAAGGAAAATTTGTTCGTCCACAAATGAATCAACATGGATAACATCCTTGTCTAATCATGGAAAATCGAATATTAACTCTACAAAAACTAGCAATTTCTTGGACTTGGCCGAAGCGAAGTCGAGATCAAATTCTTGTAAGATGAAAATCCATTTATTATATTTCCCTCCAATGATACGTCTAGTAAGGACGTATTGAAACAAATTGACATCGGCAACCACCGTAGTCTTGCAAAGTAATATATAGTGACGTAAGCGTTAGACTACGTGAACGACAACCAAAGATAGCTTTTCAACATGAGAGTAATTAATCTTAGGACCAACTAAATTTCGACTAAGATAGTAGATGACGTGCTCATGGAGCTCATCATCCTCCTGAACTAGAATGATGCCAATCATCTCTACAGACACGGAAATATACAACAATTAATCTCTACTGTAATCAGGATATTTCAGCAGAGGGGCCTATACCAAGGCTTTCTTCAAAGTGTCAAAAGACTCCTGGGCACACTCATCCTAGATAAAGGGGGTGTCTTTCTTCAAGAGGCGCATGAAACACTTAGTTATATTGGGATAATTCACTATGAAATGACGTAGAAAGTTAGATTTCCCCTATAAACCTTGAAGTTGTCTAATTGTGTGTGGTAGAGGAAACTGAAGTATTTCCTCAACCTTAAGAGGATCTACCATGATCTCGATCTCAGAAAATAAAAATCCTAAGAGATGACCAGACTTAATGCAAAAGATGCATTTATGAGGGTTTAACGGGATTCTATAGTAACGACATCTTTCCAAAACTAGTCAAAGGTGTATAACATGATCCACTCTCTTGCAAGAGTGAGTAGCAAGATCATCTAGGTAGGCTTCGATTATGTGCTTAAGATTGTGAAAGGAGAAAGTCATGGCACTTTGGAAGGTTTCTACGACGTTTTTAAGGCCGAAAGGAATTTTTCGGTATGCAAAAGTACCCAAAGGACATATAATTGTCGTCTTGTGTTGGTCCTCAGGTTTGATCTGGATTTGGTTATAGCCTGAAAATCCATCCATAAAATAAAATATCTCGCTTCCTACACACTCATTGATAATCTAATCAATGAAAGGCATGGGCAAGTTATCTTTAGGACAAGCCTTGTTTAGGTCACGGAAGTACATACACACACATATGGTTCCTTGATTTTTATTCACAGGAATGGGGTTGGATACCCATTCGGTCAAGGGAACTGCATAGCTGAAGCCAACGTTAAGCAATTTCTTCACCTCTGCCTTAATAGTAGGGGCATTCCTAGGATTCATATCTCTAAGATGTTATCGAATAGGTTTATCATCCATGTAAGTTCTAATTTCATGTTCGACAATCCGAGGGTCAATCCCTGGCATCTCTTCGTATAACCAAGCAAATACATCTCAAAATTCTTTGAAGAGATCGGTGTAGATCATAATTTCTTCTAGCGAACAATCCACAACTATATTTATGTTCTCAATATTGCCAGGGGTACGAGAGACATCGATCGAGACGGTAGGAGAAATACTCACAAAATTTCCTTCGACATAAATGTCATGCATATCAAGTGGAACTATAGCGTAATCGACTATCTCACTCAAGGTAGACCAAAATTCATCTTGCTCGATTCTTTCAAGACTTGGGAGAAAATAGGATTGATGATGCATATCATCCCATGGTCTCTCGGAGCCATTCATGGCTTCGATGATGGCTTTGTCTGAAGGTGAAGTATCATATAAGAAATCATGTGAAAAAAATAATGAGGTGGACCATACAGGCCTAAGAACACGATCCTCATCATTCGTCTATGAGGTAACAGGATCAAGATCGGTGGAAGAGTCAAGAACAACTTGATACACAGTCTCTGCTACCGATAGTGGCATAGCCATGCCATCATGCAAATTTCCTTCACATGACGAAGTCGGAGAAGGTAGGGTCCATGGATCACTAAAATAGGAAGTGCGGAAAGGAATCGAACTCCCTACAGAAGCAATCCTACTAGACATGGTGTAAACATGGTGAATTAGTGCCGACAAGTCAAAAGTACCCATAAGGGAAGAATACATTTTGGCACCGATATTCTTAGTTGTCAACTGAGAATTGTCGATGACGGTCCAACAGATGCATTAGGACTAGAGTACACAAAGGATAACTAGTTGATAGTCACGATCTCCCCTTGATGAGTAAAATAAATTATATAGAAGACAGACGATACAGCAACAACCATATAATAGGTCCAATTGTGGCCCAGTAACAAGTTATAATTGAGAGGTACATCAACTACCTCTACCTCCACCTCTACCGTCTTCCCACCTAACTAGATTGGAAAGGCAGGGAGAATACCATGAGGTCAGAAGGAATGACCGTCAAATGCAGTCAACATGTTCGACGACTTGGAAAGGGTCGGAGAACCAAGAGCTTTCCAACAGATGAGGGACAACATGCAGGTGGCAACACCTTCATCAATGACTGCTCGTTTGATAGTATACTTGGAATACTCCATGTGGATTTGGAAAGCCACATGGTAGGGTAAGCGAGGCTTCACATCTGTGATGTCAAAATTGATAACTTTTGAGACAATAGGTTCTAGAAATCCTAAGGTAGTGAGGCATTCCTCTGCGATGGACACGTTTGGAGTACCTCCAAAGCCGACATTGTGCAATGGGTTTGTCCCATATATTCAACAATAGAGTAGTTATGGGTGGCTCTAGCATTAGGATTGTGGGTAGAGCGCTTAAGTACTCCTTCCAGAATACGAGGCGGTGGCTCTGGTTTCTCAATCTATAAGTTCATATCTGGAGGGGGAGGAGGAGATTCTAGACTGGTACTAGCTTTTTAAGAGCTATAATATCGAGAGCGGGTGGCCATATCAATTTTCGCGTCGACCATATTGATACAAACACGGTTGCCATATTGCAATGGTGGGTTTTGACTTCCATCGGGCGCATTTCCGACGTTCAAAGAGCTCAAGGTTAAGTGTTGGTTGTGTGGGAATCGATTCGTCAGCACAATGGGTGGTGGAGATTTAAAATCCTCGCAGCCTCCGTGAGTTTGGGGCATAAATGTGTAAGGTGGTCATGGGTACAAAGTTTACAAGGAAACTTCACCTTACATTTCTCTTTCTTTCCCTCTCCATCATTATCATTCTGATTCCCATTATTATCCTTGTCCTTGGGTTTATTGTTATTTTTCCCACCCTTACGATTGGTTCAACCTTTCCTTTTATTCCCATCTAGTTGTTGGTCACCATTTGGATTTTTCGACGATTGCACAGAATGTACATCCGCCCACTGAGTGGGTTTGGAGGATCCTGACGAAGTTGATCCTCCGATAGACTTCGTTGTTGAGTCTGCGGGATTTACATTGGTGGACCCTACAATGCCATCGACATGAGGTCCAGGTTTCTGCCTAGCATCATAATTTGACAACAATGCTTCTAGAAGAAGGTGATATAACATCCCAGACTAAGCATATATTAAATCTAATTGTTGGTCTCTAAACATAGCTTCTTCTTTGTTGGAGACCCTGGAAGTAGGAACATCCTTTGAGATAGGAGGGTGAAAGGACATTATGAACCATTCTAGGATAAATTCCAAGGGTATAAGATTCTTAATCAACCACCTCCATCTATGCCATTAATGGATATGATCCGAGATGTGAGTGGGAGTGTCCTGGCGTAAAGTCGACAAGAGTTCGAGGCCAACATCATAACGAATGGGCAATTGAAAGTGGTTGAGAAAGGCTACCACCAACTGATTAAATGACCCATATGTCACCCTAGATAGCTCAATGTACCATTATGAAACAACTCCAATGAGAGTGCATTGAAACAATCATAATCTAATAGAATCATGGTTCAGTGAATTCGATGAGCACCAAAGGTGAAAGGTAGTAACGTGTTCACTAGGTTTCTCTCCATTCTTACCCTCAAACTTTGGAATGTTCGAAGGAAGTTTGGTGGGGACAGGGGCCATGTGGGATCATGAATCACTGGGTCATTCATTAACTTGGACAAATCTGATAGATTTAGCATGGCCAGAAAAAGAAGATGGGGTTGCGACATATGGCCCCACCCTACGGTGAAAGATTGTGTGTTGGGAATTGCATTCCACCCAAGATTTTGGTAAGAACCAAAGCCCTATTCGGAATTATAAGGCCCTCCTCCAGGATGATTCGTATAAGGTGGGTTGGGCATCATTCCAACAGGAATGTTCTGATAAGGATTGTGAAAATTTCTCCCAGGCAGATTAGATCCAGGTCGGGGGTTATGAAAACTACCCCCAACTGGATTGGATCCGGTTTGGGGGTTTCCCAAAGTGTAAGACTGACCTCCTCTAGGTGGGAACTCATAGGATTGAAGTGGATTCTTCATGCCAAAATTATTGGTCAGAATTGAAACCGAGGAGGTAGAGATATAGGGCAAAACATGTCCGCCAGCTGGGTTGTTCCATCCAGTTGTAGAAGAATTAGAACCAGGGTTTAGAAAAGGAGCAATTCCTATATTAGGATTCGTTTAGGGGTTATGAGAACCACCAAATGGAAAAGGAGTGTAAGGAGGTGTAGTGCCCTCAAGTCCAAGGCTAGCGTTAGGGCCAATAGCTGGAATGGAAGTTGAAAACTGCGAAGTGAAGTTAGGCATACCATAAGAAAATGGAACAGAAGCCATAGGGATGGACTGAACATTGTAACCCGATGAGTGACCAAAACCCCCAAAAGGGTTAGAGGCAAGAGATGAATCATTAACTACAGGTCGAGCCATAGTACTGGTATAAGCCTCTGATACTGCAACTGTAGCGACTGGAGGAGTTGAAGGGGTGCCATTAACTATAGTGTGTATGGAAGGTGAAGAAATCCCAGTGTTCTGAAGACTAGACTCAGTACTCATTCTTATGGAACCACAAGTCTGAAAGGTGCAAGTGTGTGTACCACTTCTAAAAACTCTACGCCTTTTAGAAGGCAAGAAACCAAAATACGGTGGTAAATGTAACAATCGATGGGACCAGCGGGGAAGCTGGTCCGACTCCACGATGTCTTATGACTCTACAAAATAAAAATATATTCTAAGGCCAACTAGTAGTCAAAGAGTATACAAAAAATTCAAACAACCAATATGCATGCAAACGGGCTAAAGTGGTTGAGTGGCTTCCCTCGCTAAAGAAGGTATGTCTCATCCAAGAGGGACCTGAGACTCCCTGCTAAATTTTTCAGGTAACAAAATCAGTTATAGAGGCCTTCGTGGGCTTAACAACCAGTCGGTCAGAGCCCCCCAGAGAGGTAATCCTCCATAAAGGCTGTGTGTTGTCCGACCTCTATCTGACCCAGTATACAAGCAGAATAACCCCTGCAAGTAACCTATGAGATACCTAAGTCAAGAAACTAATAAACCACTTTATAATCAATGCACATGCGAGCAGTCATAAGTCTGGATCACCATATGGGTAGGTTAGAAAAGCCCAAAACCTTGAAAGCACTGCCTCTCATAGAGGTATGGGTACTAGAAAGATCCCCAAATATGAATAAATCCACAGAAATATCTCTGACTCTAGGTAAGTATCCAGGGGTTATCCCTTCAACTAACCTCGCGCGACCTCGTGATGAACTCAGGTGTGAGCGGAGCCTCCTGATCTTACCAATTATAAAATGGACTTCTCAACTCCTTGTCTCACACACATATGTTTATTTAATTGCCTTGGAGAAGTTTACTCACAAAATCCTATTCCAAGGCACTAAATCCTAGACTAGTTTGAGCACACTAAAAATAAAATTGTGACTAATCAATTTTAGTTTAAAGAGTAAATTTTATTGGTTGTGATTCCTCAAAAGGGTATGGAATCGAAACTCATGATGTTATGACTATTAGAATATGAAATATTATGCTTGTTTTACCATTGACAATACCCTTGTCACCCAACCATAGGCCGAAGCCACCCTCCAAGCACCTTGACCTTGACAAAGAAGAATACTAGTAGCAATCAATAACCAAGCAAGGCTAATGCACCAGGCAAGAAAAGTAACCAAAGTTGATCAAATAGTCCCACCCAGAAACTGGCGCAACACTCTTCCCCAGAACAAAACTACCAACTGCAGTGCACACAACTGGCTCTTTGCAATTCTAAGAATCTGTATAATGAGAACTGGTGCCCTGTATTTATAGTGGTTCTGGTAGACTTACTGGGGCCAACTTCTCATTCTGGGTACTAATTAATTCATATTAATTATATTTCTGCAGTCGACATCTCGTCTAAGGTTTCTTTTACTTCTTTGCTTCCTTCCAGAATATTCTAATATCATCATAGGTCACAATAGAGTTTCATACCTCCCGAAGCTACCATAATATTAACACTCCCTCCTAGCTAGGGAGGTATGGTCTTGAGCACAAACAGACCATTCAACTGGTAGTATCATGAGCACCGTCATTATTATCCAACTAGATAATCTCTTATGACAAATGGTACAATATCAATTGATAGAACACACCTGTGTTTATCCATGGTTGTATGAAACTAATCAAACCGTGACACATAGTCACAAACAGTGGAACAAATCCACCATAGTGGTATATCTCTATTGTCTGGAGATGGGTAGTCTCCATAACAATCATCTGATGCCAACCTACATAGAAAAATATTGTTAAAATATAATGAATCATCTGGGCCAATATTTCACTCACGTCTATGAGATATGAAAGAATATCTACCCTCAGAGTAGAACAACGAGATATCTGGACTATTCTTCTCAAGAAAGGAAGAATAACTATCCTGTCTTCTGAACCTGGACCATTCCCCACCCTGGGCCATTCTTCCTACACTAATCAAAGTGCACCCTGGAGAGAATGTAT